>JAQFZW010002358.1:0-17937 GCA_034687055.1 Heteromurus nitidus | reverse complement strand
TTCCGTGCCATTGGAGAGACTCCCTTGGACCTTCCCCTTGATGTCGCCGTGATGAGAGGAGGATTCATCGCCGCCCTGGACCTCAACGGACGTGTTAATATATTTTAATTTTACTTTAGCATTTCTATAAAAATTGTATCCTGTTAGGCTTTGACTTTGTCCATATATACCTGTGATATTATGTAATATATATTGTAAACTTTTCCGACTTTGTTCTCATTTTGAATTATGACAATGTATTGATCTCTTTGTACAATTTGTTACTAGTCAATTTTTACGCACTTTTATTCGTAATAAATACCACAATTTTTATTTGTAATCAACAAAATCATTTTCAGATTAATTCTTCTCCATCATTTTTGAGCACAATGCACCCATTGCTAATGCATAATCTCTCATTCATAAACTACCATCATACATCATAGATACATACATCAACACCATAATTATTATAAATTCACTACAAAATCGTCTCCCTTCTTGATGCCATAGTGGATTGCATTCTCATTTTCTTTAATGAAAGCCCATGCCATCTTCTTTGAATTAAAATTCAGCCCTATTTCACCTGCTTTTGTGATTAGGATCACTCCTCCGTCTCCTTCAGGAATTCGAGATGTCATATATTCCAAACCTCTGAGACAAGCTCGGTTTGGATTTTCACCTAGAGAGCAATGACGAAATTAAACACAGGTCAGCAATCATAATTCTGTAGGTAGATCGGTAGCCACAGAGGAACATTACCTTGTTCCAAATAATTTGCAACTCTTGAACAAACACAAGCTCTCATGATTGCTTCGCCCAAGCCCGTGGCACTTGCTCCGCATACGGAGTCATCGCAAAATGTCCCTCCGCCAATTATCGGCGTATCTCCCACCCTACCTGGAAGTTTTGCAGTGATACCTCCAGTTGAAGTTCCTGCTGCTATTTCTCCCAGCGAGTTGATTGCTACCGCGCCTACTGTTCCTCCTTCGCTATGTAAAACAAATGTAAGTTAAATCAGAAAAATATTTTGTGCCAGTTTGGAAAGGCCATGAGAATCAAACATACTTAGGAATCTCGGTTGAAGCCGCTGCTTCGTTTCTAAGAACCAGTTTTAACAATTCCATGGCATGAGGTGATGTCAACTCTTTGGATTCAACTAATGGAAATCCCTGTTCCTTCGCGAACTGTTCAGCACCCTCGCCAACAAGAAGTGTATGAGATGTTTTCTCCATCACAGCTTTACAGACCGATATCGGATGAGCTACGTGCTTAATGGCACCCACAGCACCTTTAAAATTCATAAATGCATGTAGCTTCACCGTCTGTCTGTCCAGCCAGCATAAGAACCCATGGAACTGTTTCATGGATTAATTATCGAAAATTCCATATACCTGCCTTCAAATCTGAACCCCTGATTAAAATTGCATCCATTTCTACTTCTCCATCGCTGGCAAGTACAGATCCATAACCTAATGTTCGACACATACTCATGAAAATTATATTGTGCGTTGAGACTATTGAGAGTTGCAAACAAATTGTGCAAATATACAGTTTTTTTGGGAAGGTTGCAGCTAACCTGCATTGAAGCCCTCAAGTAGCTCCATAACCTTAATGGACGCTTCGACAGCTTCGAGTGGATTATTTGTCGATTTTAGAACTTGATAGCCAACCCGAACTGCTTCCTCCACACCTTCCAACTTTTTCGGATGTCGGCTTTCAGCAATGTTTCCAGCACCGCCATGAACAACGATTGCCAGCGGTATTCCTCCAGACATGCTTTCAGCGTTCAGCTATACCTCTTCGAGAATGAATTCCTCTCTACGAGCATATTACAATTTCGAGTGTGACTTTTGTAAGGCATTAATATTTAATGAATTTCTCAAAACCGATATATGAACATGCATGAACAATTGAACAAACATCATTCTCAGAACAGAACAATGTGTGCAAACTTCACGCGAACTTATTCACGTGCTCCACTCAATCTCTGAGCACAGAATAAAGAGATCATTTCCCCTTTCTCACAAAAAAACACTTCCGCAGATCTCGGCAACTTTCGGTATATCCGAAAAATGGGAAATTCTGTGCACATTTCCAACTTTGACAGATAGTTTAGCCAGGCTAAGGAAAAGAGGCAAAAGGTGGATATGGTCCACTGCAGCAGGTCATGGAGAAAGATGTGATGTGGATACGATAATGCGATGAAAACGCAACATATTATTCGGAAACGCGAGAGAAGTACCTATGTTTATGGATTTATACATGTACGCCTCCATATTACATTGATATTCTCACTTTCCCTTTCCTACTTTCACACGAAGATGAAGGTAAATGATTGATGAAAGTGAAAGTCCAGAGAGAGAGAGAGAAGGAGAGAGATGAGGTGTGAAGAGCATTGAAATGGAAGTAAACTTGTGGAAAATGGGAGTTGTACCGGAGCGTAATAAAGTTTTCACACAAAATTAGTGGAGATAGGAAGGGGTTTTCAATAATTTCACACACTTTTACCTTTTTTAATTCAACCGAGGTGAGCCACAATCCTTTGTTTCTCTTTTCAATTTCTGAGTCACAACGAAACTACAACTTGTGTGAGAAAAGTATTTTTTAATATCTTGCACTAAGCATATAAGTGTAACCTCCCGAACTAATTTTTTCTTAAATGTATATGAGGTTAGTGTTTAGCCTAGGTACACAAGCAAATCATCTCAATTAGAGAGGTCGGTCATTCGCTTCGTATCTACTGTGTTTGGTTCACACAAGTACAAGAGAGCATGTATGCAAGTACTTTGGAGCAGCCTAAATTAAATTAAGTTGGGAGTGTATTAAAGATTCATTTCATGTACCATTTTCCAATCCACTGCTTTACGGAAAACCATACTTGAAGTTGCTGGTTTCAACCTTCATATACTTTGTCTTTAGTTTCATTTTCATTTCATGTATATGTCCTCTCACCATTAGGATTTTTTCTCCAGTTTTTTACGCTGGAAGCTGTGATTTACAATGAAAATGCTTTTATACGTATGAGCTGAGTGCTGGAGGGAGTGCATGTGTGTATGCGTGTGAATGAATGATTTTGATACGATACGCATACAAAAGAGTAGAGAACACATGTTTTGGCCAAACCTCAAAATAATCCCGCATTGCTCTTCCTTCACAATTCATGTTTTGCATTGGGTGCACAGTTGATGATTTGACAGTACGAAGAAATTTGTTTTTGTTTTGTTAATAGATTTGATTTTTCAAGATATTTAGTGGAGAAAAGTGGACTTCCAAGAATATTTTGAGATTCAGGTAGGTTGCGACCCTATCTACTCAGCTCCGAATTCCGAATTTCTTCGCAAACGAAGACAATCATTATTAAGACGAGACGAGTGACGAAAATTTGTAAGAGACAGTTGCAGCTGAAACTGAGCTGAATTTTAGAGTGATTGTAAGGTGAATCCATACCACCATGAGTTTATCTAACGGGGAAATTAGCCGATATAGTCGGCAAATGATTTTGCCAGAGTTGGGAATGAAAGGTAAGCATAAATAAGTTTAGTTTACAGCTTTATATTTCATTATTATTAATAAAAGGTTAGGGAAAAACGATTTGATTGAGTAATGTGCACATTTACTTTCTGTGTGTTTCAGGCCAGCAAAATCTAAAAAATGGTTCCGTTCTTGTGGTGGGCTTGGGCGGACTCGGGTCTCCAGCTTCCATGTTTCTTGCATCGGCTGGTATTGGTTAGTGAAATAATAGATACTGCTAAACTAATTAAAAGTGCGTAGTATATAATTTCTGGTTCATCCTGTTTTATTTTTAATTCATTCCTTCCTTTTGTATACTGATTCACAGGAAAGTTGGGCCTGGTAGACTACGATGTTGTAGAAATGAGCAATTTACACAGACAAGTCATTCACAGCGAAAAAACTGTTGGGGTGCCCAAAGCTGACTCTGCTAAATCATTCCTGGAAAGGTTGGTGAGATAATGAAATATCTGCTGAGTTTCGGGTTTAATTGGTTTATAATGTTTGCATTCGATTAAAATTGAATGCTATATGTTGCAGATTAAACTCGAATGTGAAATTTGAAATGTTCACGGAACCCTTCACTTCCTCCAACGCATTGGACATTGTAAAAAAGTTTGATGTAATTTTAGACTGCACGGACAATGCAGCTTCACGTTATCTCTTAAATGATGCGGCAGTTCTTTGCAAGAAACCTCTTATCTCGGGAAGGTGAGGAACCTACATAAACTCGTATTCGAAGGACAAGAATTATAAATGAAACAAAATTTATTTTAAATTTGATCATGTAGTGCTCTCCGATTTGAGGGTCAGCTAATAACCTACAATTATAAAGGTGGACCTTGCTATCGGTGTCTATTTCCAGTACCACCTCCTCCAGAATTTGTTACAAATTGCTCAGATGGTGGAGTACTCGGCGCAGGTATGATTTTGAGTGGTCTCCAGTTGTCAACTGTAATATTTTATTTTGGAACAAAAGCCTTAACAAACCAAAACATACGGTTTTTAGTTCCAGGAACTATTGGTACGCTGCAGGCGTTGGAAGCTGTGAAGCTGATAAGCGGCATCGGTGCGTCATACGTTGGCAAAATGTTACTATTTGATGGCTTTCGCGGAGGTTTCACCGAAGTTAAATTACGACCTAAACAATCAACTTGCTCAGTTTGTGGGGAGAATCCAACAATCGTCGCGCTTTTAGAAGATTATCCTCAGTTCTGTGGTGCTGGTTATGATGACAAGGTATATTGTCAATTTCACAAATTTTCTTGTGCGTCAAATTTTTTGACGTACTAATTACTGAAAATCTGTGTTTACTGCAGGATAAAGGCGTAGAACTGCTCAAATCTTCAGAACGAGTTTCACCATTGGAATTTAAAGAAATTGTTGCAAGTCAGCGGCCACACATCCTCGTCGATGTTCGAGAACCACAAGAACTTGAAATTTGCTCATTGCCTGGTGTATCCAGGAACGTTCCTTACAGCAAAATGAATTCTGAAAAAGTTATGGACGCACTTCATCAGTATTTCATAGAAAAAACAAGAGATGCAGGCTGTGCTGACAAATTACCAGGTGAGCTATATTAATCATACAAACTCATTTCTTGCTTGTCCAGATTAATTATTAATTTTCATATTTTCTTTCCAGTTTTCGTTGTCTGCAGAAGAGGAAACGATTCACAACGAGCTGTGAGGATAATGCAAGACAAATTCGGCGAATTACCTCTCATTTTTAAGGATATACATGGTGGACTACACAAATGGGCAAAAGATGTGGACCAAAATTTCCCAGTGTATTAAGAAATCCATCGAGCTCCTCTTACAAGTCTCTCAATACACAACGGCTCAAACGTGTATACTTCACTGCAGATAATCAAGTTTAATAAGGACACTTAATGTAAATATTTGATCGTAGGTTGGCATTCGACACTTGTTCAACACTCAACATTTAGATGAAGCATAAAATTTGTAATTATTCATACATTTACCAAAAAAGCTGTGGTGCAAATCGTGCTTCTCTGTTTCAATTGAAATTATTGAAAGTTTTTGTAAGTTTATAGAAGCTAAATGCTTACAAGGCGTTTTCGATTTCATCCGAATCAATTTTTCGTATAGGAATAATTGTGTTAAGTAACTTGTTACGATCGCATGCGCATGTACCTTTAAAGCTACGAAAATTAATGTTACTTTTGTGATTACATTTTTTTACTTTTCCATAAATATGTTTTGCAAAGCAAATGCAAACAAAAGGATTCTGGAAGCTTTATTAAAATGATTTCTATATTGCAAACTTATATATGTTTTTCATGTAAATAAATGGATGCTTTAAGCAAACAAGATAATATATATTTAACTGGCTTGCAAATTTTTAAAAACATCCATAAATTGTGCTTTCTGTTAATTGCTTAATTAAATTAAATGAGCATAATAAGTGAGACTATGCACAATCCCAATACGCATGAAGATATTTTATTTGTATCTATTTTATGCATATTCTTAATCCTTATCCACTCCTAATTTGCATATTCGTCCATCCCACAGGGGTATCACGATATCAGAGCATATTATCTGGAGATCATAAACTACATTGCGAACATAAACAAAAAACAAACCAAGTGCTTCAGCAGCAACTCTTCAATGCACGCCGAAGATGAACACAAACAAACAATGCATTTCGATTTCTGGTCTGGGTGCATGTACGTCTTCGTGCTTTGAGGATACACGCTGTAAACAGAGGATTTTGTGTTTACGACTGAATTTTTTTTGGACACAAATACAGATTTTTATTAACATTGGATTTCTGGAATTAAATTGATTACGATTACTGAGAGCAGTTGGCAGTAATTTAGTTTAAAAATAAATGACAATTTGCACAAGTGGTGAGCAATATTGAATATTTCAAAAATTAGTTAATATACTTTCAACTTTTTACTTTAGGGTGTGAGTTAGAAAATTGGAAAGTAAATGGTGGAAATAAAGGTAGCAATGGTTAAATGGTAGATTAGCGGAGTATAGAAAGAAGAGGAGTAGAGGAATCTACAGACATTTAAGTTGTTGGCCAGAGTTTCAAGGTCTAAGGTAGGCAAGCTTCAATTCAATTAATATCGTCTGGTAAAATAGCCAATGTGGCATTTGTTGAATTTTGTGTAGTTTGTAGTTCATTGATTTAATGAAAGATGTAATTTTTATTTGTAGCTCTAACTGTGTATCGTATCGAAATATGGCCAAGACAGCGGAGGAGGTCGTCATTTCAAAACCAAGCTCTGGTGGCAGCTATTGTTTACTTTGTAATGAGCTTTTGATACAGGATGATGAAAGGAAGGAATTCTTATATGGAGAGGGTAACGGTAAGGGACGACAAAAGGAGGAACTGGACAAACAAGTCGCAGTATTCTTCCTCTTGAGAAAAGTTTTGGAACTGCCTGGAAATTTCTTGGAAAACTGCCTGTCAGAATGCGGAAGTCCTACATCGTGGAAGATTCAACTTTGTCGTTTCTGTACAAGACTTTACAAAGAAGTGGAATATCTGTGGGATAAAATTCAGAACTTACAACAAGAGTTTCTAAAAGTTTCCTATGAAATCCAGGATGTCATCACAAAAAGTATCACTACCGAAGAAGAAAAAACTGTGAATATGAAAAATGCAGCAGTGCAGAAAGCAGTAGTGACGAAGAAGTTGAAGGCGGGCCAAGTTGTTGCTGGTGTTCGTCGAACTTTCTTTATTAGTAAGTTAAAATTATATCTACAGACAAATAATTTCTTAAGTGGGTAGCAAATCAACTTCATGATAATCACGTAAGATTTCTGTACCATGTGCAAACTTTGATTTGCAGATTTGAAAGATCAGAAATATAGTCCTTGCGACTTTTCTGACTCGGAATTGAAATCTTTTAAAAGCGGGCTTGAAGATAGCAAGAAGGACGCGAGCTGTTCTGGAACTCTTCAGTGGAACGAGAAAGGCGTTCCTTTTATTTCTTTGATAGAATTCGAGAGCAAAATGAAGGACTTAGTTAAGCTGGTAACTGATTCCCAATCATCTGCTCAAAAGCAAAATACTCTTTCTTCCGGTAGATCTCAACGACCCGAACCTGGTAAAATTTCAGTGTATCCGTATTTTTTATATATTGATTCAAATACAGTATTACAATATTTTATTTATTTGTATTAATTTGTAGAGGAAAAGTCCCCGTCAGTGGTGAAACCACAAACGTCGAAGAACGACAACGAAGAAGAAATGGAAGTTGAAATTGACGAAAATAGTCTCAAAGCGAAATCCAGCATAATTACATCGAAGTCCTCTAGCATTCGCCTCAGTATTGACTCCGGAAGCGTGAATTCTCCAGCATCAATTATATCACTAAACGATGAACCCGAAGCGACGTCGTCAATTAGAATTGTTAATACTAGTACTTTAATGGAACAAGAGGAAGAAGAGGATAATGATGCCGTTCCTCATGTGATTGGGATTTTCAAACGTGAGCATCTCCCTAGTATGGACATGGAGAGTGGAGATAGTTTAGATCCTTTGGCCCTAGACGAATCAGCACCCTTAGGTAATGACGGTGATGATCCTGATTATACACCTGACAGTTCAGCAGCAATTATTAAAAGCAAAGAGAAATCGACAAATGGAGTTATAAACGGTTCAGACAAAAAACCTGAAGACACTCCGAGTAAGTTCAAATTGCTTTCTATACAACCACGGAAAACGGGACCGAAAGTATTTGAATGCTCAAAATGTTCCGAAGTGTTCGAGACAAGAATTGGGTGTCAGACGCACATTCTTCGCGATCATTATGGTATGCAGGCGTTTTGAAATCAAAAAGATTTACCAGTCACAAAACTTTATTAATGGAATAATTTATTGCCTCTGTTTCAGATGATCGGCAACCATTTCATTGCCACATTTGCTGCCTAAAATTTCCTCTACTTCACCCTCTCAAGGAGCACGTGTTCAGCGATCACGGCGGAATTCGAACTCCTTATGACGATGACTTTGACCCAGCAACTGACTACGTTACTTTAGAATATGCCAAGACACTGATAAGAAGGGACGATTCTCCTCCCAAGACATGGGATCGGCGTGCAGTAATTCCAATGTATGACTGCCCTGTCTGCACACAACAGTTCACCGTGAAAAGGAATATGTTGAGACATGCGAGAATTACGCATGGTGTCTCGACTACGGAGGTTTCCGATAATGCGGGTTCATTTTCATGTGATATCTGTACCGAGAGAAATATTACTTTCAGAGCTAAAACGAAGGATGTTCTCAATATGCACATCCATAAGGTTCATAATAATCGTAACAATGGTAGGTTCCGTATTAAATATTTTCGCATATCAAAAAGATGGATGTGAGTGGTGTATCCTTATTTATCACTTTCCGATGTTCTTTGATTTAGGCCCCAATATACTTCGCAAAACGGGAAACCAGCCTCCTAAAGCTAGAATTAAGAAAACTATGAAGTGTCCAGACTGTGAGAAAATTCTACCCAATTCCACTGCCATGGCGGAGCATCTTAAAAACCCTGAAAATAAGTGCAAGGAATGTAGCGCACACTTCTTGTTTTTGTTAGATCTCAAGAGGCACATGGAGTTGCAGCACGCGAACAGAAATCCCCTTCAGTGTCCATACTGTCCGAAATCATTTTCTGCTCAGATTATCTACGATAAACATATTGATAACCATCAACGTCATGATCAACATGAATGCGAATTTTGCCAAGAAACATTTACAGGATTTGCTAATCTCACTCGCCATTTGGAAACACATGCGGATGTTACTCAACAGCAGCAACAAGCTTATGATCCTTTGGCAATTTAAATGTTCCAACTTTTTAAATCATTGGACGGCCAACGGCGACCACCATCTTTTACATCACCTTAAATCGAAACTTATTATTGAAGAATTTTATGTCATGAATTCGACTTTAATAAATGAAATAGGAAACATATATATACTACCTTCATTATAAAGTTAAACTTAAATTATATTATATTGCCCTTATTTTATCTTTATTCAATGAAGAATGCAAGAGTTAAACAATATTACACGTGCATTAGATATTAGATTCATACAGATGGGAATGGGATTGGAAAAACTATTCAAGTTAAAAGTGAATATGAAAATAAAAAAGGATGAATGAGGAGAATTTTTAAATATGTTCATAATATAATATGTGCATGGGCAAGCAGACTTCAAGTGCATTTTCTTTGTACATAATATAAAGCACCGTTGCAGTACATATTGCATACACACATCAATCCTAATTTTCCTAATATAGTTGCAATGTTGGAAGAAGGGAAATGTGTGAAGATGATTAGATGAATCCACAAAAAAGTCTGCAATCTCTTCGAAAGATTATAACTTTTCTATATAACTATAAGATTTCAAACGATAGATGTAATTTTGCTAGAATGTTTTGCAGTAAATGTAAAACACGTACTTGATTCTGAAATAGGTAGGTACAATACACAAATTGTTACTCGTTTACCTCCTCTTTTCGTTGTTACCCATTAATTTCTGTTGCCAATAAAAGAAGAACTTCATGTATGCATAGCAATTTTACTGTTTTAGATTTTTAAAAATCTCTAAATAAAAAAGCAGCACCAACCATATAGCACACTGCATACGCTAACGAGAAAGGGCGACAACGGTGCGAGGTACCTGTATTTATGACACCTTGGAATCCCTTTGTTCTTCGCGAGTGAAAGGATTAGCGCATCAGATCAAGCGGGTGTATACTTTCTCGGTATTTTCTTCTGCCACTGAAAAATCGAAATCTTTTACAAAAATATTTTTTAAAGAAAATATTAAAATATGCATGTACACATACTTCTCAAAACGTTGGTTGTGTATAATTAATGGGTTCTCACTAAAATCCAATGCAAACATGTGCCTTAGTTAGTACGTTTCGAAGGATGACTTTAGGTACTGAAAAAGATTTTAATTTTATTTTCAAAACGACTAAATGCCATGATAAATGCTATTACGATTAAAATATGGACTTTAAAATGCTGTGGTTAAATGGAGTTCTCTGGTATATCAAGGGTCTCTGAGAATGAGAAAAAATCCATTTTTCCATGCAAAAGAAATATTGACTTTTCTGGTTTTGAGTACCCGAGAATGCGTAATTAACCATGAATTCATACCCCAACGATTAAAATAACATGAATTTTTATCGGTCTATATGTTTATTCGTCATATATATTTTGGCTAGTTTTTAAAACGATATAAATGAAAGCATAATAAACCTGCCAATGGTGTCAGAATGTCGCGACTTGCACCTGTTTATGATATCGAATTTTTGGAATGATTGTACGTTTTTGACCTTTGACACCGTTTAGAAGGTCAAATTCGTAAAAATATTCAGACATGTTGCCATATCTGATCGAGACGAATCGAATGATGTATCACATGTCATATGTTGGTACTTGGAAAAAATTTCGACCGTTAATTGTGACGGTTAGAGTTGGCCGATTTTGCCCATCTTTGAACTTAACCTGTGTTTTGACCTCTGTTATCGATTGGCGAAAACAGATTTTTGAAAAGTCAAGCGGTTCGGTAGTTATCGTGCTTACGGACAGACAGACAGACAGACGGACAGACGGACAGAACAAAATGAAAACTTGCACTTTCTGCTCCGCAGGTGCAAGTAATAATACGGACAGTTAAATTTATGGCTTATATCAAATATTCCAATGTAATAACTCAATTGAGTTAAATAAATTGTTAGTTTTAAGCTTGCAAACCTCTTCTCTAAATCCTCCGAGTTCTTAATTTATTATTCAATCAATACTACGATGCCAGACGAGATATAAAATATAATTAAGTTGTTGTGTTAATGTCTTATTTCCAAAACACGGTAATTTTACTGCGGTTTACTCTAGTTTACAAGATAACTGGCGCAATATGTATTAATTAAATCTGACAAATTTCGACGTTAACAATGAGGGCGGTGACCACGTCCACTCTGAGAATGACGATGCCCTTGAATTGGAGACGAACGATGGATTTGTACATTGGTGTGATGATGTCCACGAGGTGGCCCACGTTGACGATGATGTTCGACCACATGAACTGGATTATTATTATTATGTTCGTAACGATGTTGATGATAATGATGGTCCCAGTGATGATGACCAGGGAAATAGTGATGTCCATGTTGTTGGCCCATGTTGAGTATGTGTGAAGATTGTATATTCTGGAGTTGGAGATTTTATTCGCGTTTCCTCTGATATAAGTTGATGGCGACTGACAGCGAACTCTGTTTCCACTTCACTTTTTATACTAAATTCAGACGAATCAACCGAACGTCATAAAACCAACATAATAAAAGCTGCCGTTTTTAGCTGATAAATTGAGGCTTGAATTTGCAAGGGAATGAGAGTAGTTTAAAACTTGCGAATGAGTCAGTATGAGATCAAATACGTCATTTATATATCTGCCACGTACCAATTAAAAGTATTTTTATTACAATCAATATCAAATCGTCGTGTTGTTGCCACATCAAATCAAGTGTGATGAGTGAACTTGTTAATTATTGGTGAACGTGCGTATATTTAGAAACATGTTTATTGTAGCTTCAAATGCATCACAAACGTGATAACGTTCACAACATCATTGCTTCCCGAGGAATTATGCGTCATGAGAGAGATTTGCGCAGTTGGTCAACGACTCTTTTGAAATGTTTACTCCTTTCTGCAATCCTAATGATGTATCTGAAATTTGGTGGATTACAAAGAGTCAGACCCGGCATGTGGAATTGTGACGGAGGCGAGGTTATGTTATATGGGGCACATGTTTAAACCTATGTTGGAAAATCTTTGCTCCGCTCGGTCCAATGATTGATTATCTTGGGATCCATCTCCATACAAGTAAGTAATTGTGAACTAATGTAAAACAAAATTCATGAAAAAATATGTTTTATGATGTAGAAAGTTTCAACAACATAATAATGAAAGTGTGTCCATTCAATGGAAATGTGTCCGATAAAATTTTGACGACAGTGTTAATTGATGTGATACGACATCATGATTCATTTTGCTGATTTAGCAGTACGAGGAAAGGAAACCAAATAATTTCACTTGCACTAACAAGTTAAACGTCAACCTCATCCTATCATAAACAATTGAACTGAACATCTAGCATGCAACAAGACATTGTTGATTTTAGAGACATGATGCTTGATTAGGGTAAAATTACGTAACTCGTGCATCATCCGAGGAACAGTTAATCATTTTTCCCTTTGGTTGACTTCAAACCATTATAAATTGTGAGCAATATCGCAATTGTTCAATACTCAATGATGTGAGTGGTTAAATTTGTTCATTCTTTGAATACGCTATCTCAATTTATTTCCCTGGAATCGCAATTCAGGATGGACCACTTTAGATTTTGCATCAATAATAATATGACATATCGATATAAATCAAAAACGTACATTAAACTTGTAACTCATTGAGAATTTGACACTTGATACCTCCTCACCAGCTCGCTCCAAAGTGTTTCAATCGCCATCAACACATCAATTTTTTGTTTGAATTTAATTGCAGTATAAGTTTGCTAGGTCACTGTAAATCATTTGTACCTTAATAGATCTCAACTTTATTTTAGAAAATGAATCAGAAGCAATTTCCTTATATACGAGGGGCAGGAAAAATAGTGGCTATATGTGAGTTTGCCATTGCCGTACTCGCCTTACTTTTTGGTATTGGTGTAAGCGGCATCTCTCTGTATTTTATCATCTGGAATCCATCGTATCCTACGGATGGAGAGTTGGGATGGGAACATTGGTACGATTTTTTTTGAAGGACCACTTTCCGTACTTCTTAGCAGGAGGATTGATTTTGACAATTGCGATGATCTTCCAAACAATTGCGGCTGTGAAGTTGTACAAGTCTACTGCGACTGTAAGTTTTGAGCTACTTGCAACTTGTGATGCAGGACTTTGGACTTTCTATAAAAAAATAATTCTCATTCGAATCTTTTCAGGGAGCAAATCCAGCTAAAGCGTTGGCACGAGCCAAGTTCTGGAGATTGGTCGCTACTGTGGTTACAATACTTGGCAGTCTGTCAATCATCGGTGTTGCATTTCTTCTTGAAGAATTCCTTTACCTAATCCCCTTTGCAGTTTTGATATTAATCAAAGTATTGTTTTTATTTGTTGTGGGAAGACATATGCGAGACTTGGAAATAGCAAAGAATGCACTTAATGTTAATCATGTAGATGGGCTGGTGAAAATTCAGGAAATCCCTCGAGTCGCAACCACAAAAGACTTTCAGAAGCCAGAGAAGGGATTTTGATTCAATTGAAAATGAGATTACAATTCCTCTTCACTTCTGCTCAAAATACTCAAGCATGCCAAACTCAAAATATTTCAGCCGTTGCTTCTTGCTTCCAATTTTATTTCCCAACAAAATGCTGACATAATTTTCATCAAGTTGAAAAGTTATAATATTGAAATTCAATTATGTCTAACAAAGAGTTTAAATAAAATTAGTGAAATGGTAATGAACATAATTGAATATAAGCTGAACCACGAGAATGCTCTAATTTATTTTTAAAACGATATAATTTTTTTGTTAAAAAATTGGACCAAGTTCAATTAACAAAAATTATTTGAAAGTTCATCAAATACTAAATCAAATACAATTTCAAAATCAACGGTGGCCGTTATATCCTCCAAAGTGACTATTGTGATATTCCATGAATATCATGATGTGCGCCATGATAATGATCGATGTGGACATAATCAAGATGATATCCTGGAGCGGGAACGATAAGGATGAAATACCTCATCCATCATCCGAGGAATATTCATTAGTCACTTTTCCATTTGATTGATACAAAACAATGATAAATTTGTTTTTTGTTCATTCGTGTGTGATGTATCACAATTCATTTCGTAACTCATGTAGAATTTGACTCTTGATACTTCAACACCTTGTAGCACTAAAGCGTTTCAATCGCCATCAAGTTGTTAATTTTTATATTAGAAAATGAATCTATTTAATTCGTATAGACAATGGGCAGGATTAGTAGCTATATGTGAGTGTACCATTTCCGTATTCGGCATACTTTGTGATATTGCGCTATTCAGTTTCGGTATATTTTTAATCAAATGGAATTCATCGTATCCTCCCGAAGAAGTAGGGCCGGAATTTGATTATGCCGAGGCCTATGCAGTTTTCGATGGACCGTTTTTTGCTTTGATCGGTTGGTTATTGTTAGGAGGAGGAGTGATTTTGACAATAGTGATGTACTTCCAAACAAAGGCAGCTGTAAAGTTGTACAAGTCTACTGCACCGGTAAGTTTTGACCTTGAGATGTAACATTTTGTAACTTGTGGACGAAGGATATTGACCTTCATCACAAAAAATAATACTGATTCAATTTTTTCAGGGAGCCAAACCAGACAAAGCTTTGTCCCGAGCCGAGTATTGGAAAGTTGTCTCTACCGTGTTTGCAATACTTGTCAGTCTAATCATCGGCGGTGTTGCACTTCTTTTTGAAGAATTTCTTTATCTACTCGCCTTGCCAGTTTTGATATTAGTCAGAGCGGGGTTTATCTTTGTTGTGGGAAGACATATACGAGACCTGGAAATAGCAACGAAGGCACTTGATAATGCAGATGGGCTGGCGGATATCCAGGAAATCCCTTGAGTGGCAGTACTGCCAACTTCAGATGACGTTCAGAAGCCAGAGAAGTCATTTTGAAATAAATGAAAATGAGATTACAATTCCTCTAGAATTTATAACCTGATACTTTTAACAACTTCCCAAAGAAATTAAAACTCAATAGGATAGCAAACTCCAGTTTCAGCTACTCAAGTTCGAATCGATATGTCTTTGCATTTGAATCACGTCAGAAAACAACAAAAAGTTGGAAAGTGTTCATCTTGAGTTTACTTCTGCTGGCGTGTGAGTCACACACAGATTGTGAGTCATTCATACTCGAACTCATGTTGGAAATGTGTGAAAATTATCGTCTCCACTTCAGATAATATAAATGACGCTGTCTGTTCACTGTTGTGTCGCAGGAGATTGATGAGTAACTTCATCAGTTTTCATTCGGCGTACGGAAATTTAGAGGATGAGGCGCCACACAATAATGCTTAAATGATGGCCTGAGCCAGTTTCCATATTTTGCACTCACGATTTCAGTTCAGTTTCATTTTTCATGAACAAGTCTATATCAAGTTAAACTGTTTTAGTTGAAACTTTTGTTCGCTTAAAAATGGGCTTACTGATGAGATAACATCAATTAACATAAAAAATAAGTCAAAGACAAAAGTCAATGAAATGCGTCATTCGAGTGAAGGTGTAGAGCTCCGATAACTTATAATTTTGGCCGTAGCAAAGTTGTATAATGACAAGATCCATATTATTATGCGATTATAATTGCATAAATTTATACAACTACTTGAATGTATTGGGGAAAATACGCCACTGATAAATAATTATTATGCATCAATCAATTAATGATAGAGTTGATAACACGTATTTTCCATCCATTTATTCCAAGTATCCAACGTAAATCCGTCCCCTACCACAAAATCGAAAACACTCAAGAATCCAGCCATTCACTCGCCAAAGTTAACTTCTTGTTCATCCTTGTTCCAGATTCATCTTTATTTAAATTTTCATAATCTGAATTTAAATCTAATTAAAATGGATTCTGAACAAGGTTCTGATAATTCCAGCTCCCCAGTTCACTGCATTTCCCTGCTTCCAGCAGAGGCTTGGGCTCAGGTTCTCGGAAAGGTTGAGGATCTTCAAGAATTCCTGAATTGTGTTAAAACTTGCTCCACTTGGAATAACATTTTGCACAAGGACAAACCCCAATTTCTCTTTCCAAGTGCACTTCCATTAATCTCGAAACACATTCAGTACCAAGATTTCCTTTCTTGTCGTTTGGTTTCGAGAAAATGGCTTCAAGGCGTGGATACCTTTCTTCAAAGTCGTGCCTCGTCTCCTCTCCCACCAGAGGAAAATACTTACAAACTTATTGCAGCAAAGAGATGCTATACCAAATTTCGTGAAGCAAATCTAAGGAAATTCCTTGATGTCATGGAGGAGCACCGAGGAAATCCCCTTCCAGCACGAGCCGTCACTTACAAATGTGATTTGTCGCAGAACGAATTTATTCGTTTTCTTGAATTGTACGGAGACCACGTCTGGACTCTAATTTACCAATTTGACCTTGGCCACCATGAAATCCCAAGGATGCTTTCGTTACTCCCGAATTTGAGGAGTTTAACACTTTGTGAGAGCTCGAATTGGTTTGAAAACATGGGTGATGAAAATCTTCTTCAAGATGAAGACTTATTACCGCCTTTGCCACAACTCAAGTCCTTAACACTCGATCTCACCGATGAGTCAAAAAGTTTATGGAAGTTTGTCGAGAAATTTGGGGAGCAAGTGGAACGACTAGAGTGCAACATGAACTTACTCTTCAAATGCTGTGAGCGAGAAAATCGGGATTTAGCCTTCAGTCAGCTGAAGTATTTGACACTTTTCTGGAATTATGATCCAAATTCGTACAAACGAGCGCTGAAATGTTGCAGTCAAATATCGAGGTTTCCAATGCTGACCAGCGTGATAATAACGGATTTCAGAGTAAAAATTATCGTTCGTCCTCGGGGGCCAGCTGAATACTGCTTGAATCTTAGCCAAATTTTGCACATGGAGAAGGACACGGTGTGGACGACGCGAAGTGTACCTCCTGCTGAAGGGGATGAAAACTCCGCAGATCGTTTGATAAATACTAAAATTGGGAAAATATTGTTATCAGTTCAAATAGTGTACCATGCTTTTCGATTGTATGAGTGTGTGCAAGGATTTGCTAATTATGTTAGTGAAAACTTTGATTACGAGGATATGTCACATGAGTTGATGAGCTGCGAACATTTTGTAAACAATTATTACTTGAGTTACTTTTAGATTGTATTTGTTGCGTTAGATCCGTATTTATAGTTTGCTGATACTGAAATTCAATAAAGTGAACACGATTATTACAAACAAGAATTAATTAAATGCGCCAGGATATAACCCAGATTTGGTATATGTTCATCGTTTAATGAGTTTTAATATTTAAAGCTCTTTAAATATTCAATTACATTGATTGATGGTCAAAATTTAATCACGTGAATGAAGAGCGTCTTAAGTTAAGTAGGTGCATATTCATAGATTAGTACATTGTTAATGGAATCTATCCCTCCTATCCACAATCCACTCTTCAAATCCTCAGCGAAATGTGTCAACCAATGCATCTCACGATAAATGACTGACGGTGTCTAAAATGTAAGTCAATTTTTTGAAATGTCACAATTGACAAATTCGAGAAAACACGAACAAGATATTTCAAATATAAGTAAAAACTTAAAAAGATTCGTCTAGATTTCTATTGAAAGCATAAAATAATGGTCCCTTAACAATATTCG
>JAQFZW010002357.1:0-17942 GCA_034687055.1 Heteromurus nitidus | reverse complement strand
CGATGAGCCGCCCCGGTTCCCGTTCGTCATGGGTGGCAGGTTCTTCACCAGCGTGGCCAGCTTCACTTTCAGCATCGCCGACTTGAGCTTCAGCTTCAACTTCAGTTTCAACGGGTTCGACTTCAGCGTCGTCTTCAGTCTGTGTGTTTTCAGAATTTCCTTCAGCTTGGCTGCCTTCAGTGTCTTGGGTGTGGCGACCTTCAATGTCGTCAACTGTGTCTTCCATGACGTGAGCACTTTCAAAGTCATGAGCAGCATTGACGGTCTCTGAATCTGGGTTAGCATGTATGCCTTCAATGTCGTCCTCGCCAGCCTCTCCTCTTTCTATGTCCTCTTCTGGCTGAATGAACTTAATATCTTCATTTGGGTTGGCAGCTTCAGTATCTTCAGCGTGAGTGACCTCGAGGTCGTCTTCACCTTGAATGACGTCTACTTCGCCCTCTGTCTCCACCCCTTTAGATTCCTCTTCGTCGTGGATGTTTTCAGTGCCCTCTTCAGCGAAGTTCTCCGCTGGATCCCATTCGTCACGGGCTACCTCGTCTGCGTCTCCAAGTATTTCTTCAGCGATGACATCTTCAGGCTCATTTACTGCAAGCTCGACTTCAGATTCCTCATCAGCTTCGGCGACTTTTATGTCCCCTTTGAGGTTAGTGACCTTAGTGCCATCGTCGAGGTGGTCGTGTTCGCCAAGACTGAATTCATCGACGTTGGCATATTCAGGTTCCACTTTGTCGTCGACTTCGTCCTCGACGACTTCAGATTCGAGTTCTTCTTCGATGAATTCAGGTTCCACTTTATCGTTGAACACCTCAAGTGCGACTTCAGGTTCGAGTCCTTCTTTGACGACATCAGCTTCCACTTCGTCATTGACGACTACAAGCTCCTCTTCAGTGTTCCTGGTCAGTCCAACACTGACGTCTTCTTCGTCGTGTGCGCCTTCAGGTTCCTGTGCAGCGCGGCCATCTTCACCGACGTTGTCAGTGTCGTCTTCGAAGCTATTTGGATTAGGTTCCACTTTGGTGTGACTGACCTCAAGATTTTCGTCGGCACCTGCGGCTTCCTCATGCTCGACATGTGAGCCTTCTGTTTCATCTTTGCCGACTTCAGTGTCCACGTCCGAGTTACTGAGTTCAGATTCCTCGCCAGCGTGGGCAACTTCAATGGATTCTTCATGTTCCTTTTCTTCGACATGGGCGACTTCAAGATCCTCCACGAAGTCCCCTTCGAAGTTGGTGCCTTCAGGTTTGCTTTCGCCAGGTGCCAGCATAACATCTCCTTCGGCATCTGCAATTTCCTTATCTTCGACATGCGAGCCTTCTGTTTCTTCGTCGCCGACTTCCCTTTCTTGTTCGGAATGTAGGATCTGGTCTGCGTGTTCGACTTCAAGAACTTCTTCGTCATGGGCTGCATCAGTGTCTTCTTGGGGTGCTGCGACTTCCGCGCTGTCTTCTTCTGCTTGGACACCTTTAATTTCTTCATTTTCATAAAAGGCTGCGGGAACTTGTTCGGCATCAACAACTTCAATTTCTTCTAATTCGTGAGAGACTCGAGACTCCTCTTCCAAGTTAGTGACCTCGGCGTTTCTAACCTCTGGAAATTCAGCATCCGCTACTCCAGTCTCTACTTCGGGCTCGGATAAGTTGGTATTTTCATCGTTGAGGACGACTTCAGTGTCTTTTTGACCTTGACTGTCTTCAGCATCGTCTTGTGCCCCAACCTCTTGTGACTGAGAACCTTCAATGTCATCAAGATTTTGGCCTTGCATTGATTCATGGTCTTCTTTCCCCAAATTTTTGTTCACACCTTCTTCATCTTTGCCGTTTTCGATGTCGCCGGGTGTTCTGGTTTCCATAATATTCTCGTGGTCTTGGCTGACTGCAGAGTCCAGTGGGGTCTCTTCTATAGCCTCGCCGTCTTGAGCAGCTTCACCCCGAGTTTCCTCCACGCCCACAACTTGAGAGGCTTCATTCTCATCTGGCTCGGTTAGAGTCTGCTCAACTGCTTCTAAAGCTTGGCTCGTTTCAAGGTCACGTTGCTCCTCGTCATCTTCTCCTTGAAGTTGAATGGGTTCAGGATCTTGACTGCCTTCAGCCGTGTCCCCTTGGGGTTGCGAGGATTCTGCATTTTGTTCTTTGTCTGAGACTCCTGTTTCAGACGGAGCATTTCCTCCACGAACCTCTAGTTCCGTTGGAGCTTCAATTTGGCTCGGTTCTTCGATCTCATCCACCTCCACTCCAGTTTTGTATGCTGTCGTCTTTTCAAATGGTGGCTCAAACACTTCGATATCCTCTTGAGTGCTACTTGCGTCCTCTGTATTTTCCAAATCTTCACTCTTGCCCACATTCAGATCACTTTTGCATCCAAAACTAATCACCTTTTCCCCAGGGGCTTGCCTACTTTGATACGTGGCTTGTTTCAAAATTTCCTCCTCCTTCGCCAGAATTTGGGGTGTCACACATCGGCGGAAGGTTTTGGAGAACTTCTGATCTGAGGGACAGGACGCCACTATCGCTTGATACGTGTTCCCTTCTCCTGGAAGGCAGAGAAGGTAGCGATCATCGTCACCTTCGACAGGGTGGATTCCGTGATAGTAGCACGATGCACTTATTCCTGGAGAAGGTAATAATGATTTTATTACTCCATTTTTTGGTACTTCTCCAGCAGCTCGAGCGTCCACCGATGATGGATAATATGGTGGCGGTGGTTGCGGCTTCACAGTTGTCGGACCTGGTGGAGGGGATGCCAAGGACTGATTTTGTTTTTTGAGGTAGTCAAGAAACTGGAGGAAGATTGGATGTAAGTCCGTGTTTTGAGAGGGTGTAGCCGATGGTTGATACGGCTTTGCTCCTGGAGACGGATAATATTGCTGCTGCCGATAGGATACAGTAATTCAACCAAATTAGAATTGAACATAAAACCAGACATAAGATTTAGCTTAACATATTTTCTTGTACCTGTGGAGGAGGCACTGGATAAGCTCCTCCGCCTCTGGAGTAATGAGGATATCCATACGAAGTCGGCGAGGAAGTTTGATGTGGCTGGGATTGATGATTGTATGAAGGTGCTGTCCCAGCACTCCCCGTGGAAGGGGAGGATGATTGGGTTGAATATGGGTATGGATAGAGAGGGGACGACTGTTCCGGAACTGGAATCTAGAAAGTATAATTAATTCATATTATTGAAAACGTTAATGAGTTCTTTAAAATTGGATAAGCATGAAAGACCGATTACAGGTGAGTATGGTGGATAATTATATCCTTGATTTGCATTCCGATACAAAGGAGCACTTCCAGTGTAAGATGAAGAAGGTGTTGGAGCGTAATGCGGGCTTGCAACCTTGAAACAAATATATATTGGATATGATGAATCTCCTTAAAATTCAATAGACATAATTAGAATGAATAAGTCTTACTGGCACAAAGGCACTCTGCGGATAGGATCTATCTAGTCTGTAAACCACGTTATTCACATCAACATATTCCACTTCCAAGCCTCCAAACAAGGGAAGAGTTGTGCACTAAACAAACCAAAATTCACAAAAATATACATACAAAAAAATAATTTTTCAACACATTTAACTTCTTAGAATTATATTTCACTCACAACATGAAAGTAGACTAAAATAGTCTGGATAACTATCAGAGTTAGCACACATGGAAGTTGGCGACAGGAACTCATTTTTTCGATGAACGTTTTCACTTTTTCACGATATTATGAATCCTTTATGAATTTTCCAAAAAAAAATATGAACTTAATTGACTGGATGTATATGTTCCTCGGCTTATTTCAATATTATGACTGAATCATGTTGATCTCGATCTCAATTCATTCTCCTCTCCTTCATATCTCGAAATCGCATAATAGTCATGATGGAAATATGCGATTCTGCAGTATTTAATTATGTTCTCATCTCCACTCATCAAGGGACAAAGTAATGTCTGCAATTGCAATTGTGCAACTCGATTAAAGAAAACGTTTTCTCTGAGACGGAGTCTTTTCTTGTGACAATAACCTTGCTACGAACGTTGCAAGTATATGATCTCACTTCAGTTTGTAAATTTCGAAGGCTATTTTCATTGACCCATATTATTGGCGGCGCAGCGGAGTGAAATGAAAAATGACATCAGTTGAGTGTGATTTTATTGGATTGGGAGCTGCTGAAAGTATTCACAAAGAAGGCGGAAGCACCAGTTGACAAAGCACATTCCAGAAATTGCGACTTGCAAAAATTCTTTTCATGAGAGTGAGCTGAGCAAGAAGGAATTTTATGACGATGTATGACCATCTTAACATTAAATTAAATCGAGGAATCAGAATCACAGAAGTAAATTGGTATCATCTGAGTTTATCAATCTCAAAATGTTTGCAAAACAAAAAAAAATCATAATCACATAAAATATATTATGGATGATTTCTGTGAGCAGCAAATGAAGCTGTATGATTTTTATTTCGCAAATCGTGGCAAAGGCATATTCCTGAAGATCTCTTCTTCACAAGGCTCAGTGTCCACTGTTGACGGATCTGGCTCCAAAGGCTGATTCCTGTAGTAGGAAATGAAGGGCTCGCCCAACTTGTCAATCTCGGCCTGACTCTTGATGACGCCTCGAGGAATGAAGCCGATAATTGCAGGTCCATGCTTTTTCAGGAGTCGGATCCGCTCAGCATCGATGAGAGCTTGTCGCCTGTCTGTTTCTTGGTTGAAACAGTCGAGCACATGTTGATCCTTCTCCTTTTCTTGAGCACGAAGACATCTTCGTTCCGCAATCATTTGCTCGACTTGCTTCCGATGCTCACGCTCTCGTTGACGTCGTCGTTGATAACTGAGCTGTTCGAGGCGCTCGTCATCGGCGAATTTCTCCATTAACTAAAACCCAATAAAATTGTAATAAATATATTTTTCATCAAAAATAAATTTTTTTTATTACAAACGATTTACCTGTTTTCGATACTCTTCCTCCTCCTTCTTCTCGAAAGCGATACGCTCATCTCTCAATCGCATCGCTTCTTCCGCCGCTGCCCTCAGCTCTGCCATTTGCTTCTGTCTTTTCATCAAGTCGTCCAACTCCTTTTGTCTCAACTCAGCGTCCAGCTCCTCCTCCCGAAGTTCTTGGCGGAGCTCCTCAATCTCCTCTTGCTTGAATTGCTCCTTCATCATCCGCTCGATTGCACGAGCGACAATCTCAGCTTTCACAGCGTCTTGAGCCTCCTTCGCCTTTTTGAAGGCGGCCACGTCCGCAGCCTTTTGCTCAATGTAGCTACGGCGGCGTCTGTTGATCCACATTATATTTTTATTGAATCTTGTAAAGTTAACTTCAAGAATAAAAAGACATACATTTTTGACTTACGTTTCTTCCTGATTCTCTCTTTGCCTTTCACGCTCTCGATGGGCATCCCGAGACATGAGGAAATGGCTAATTTCACTTTGGTACAATTTAACCTTTGACACCTTCTCCATCAGATCCCTAAAATTAAAATATTTTTTCATTGAAAAAACGTACTCAAACATATTTAGCATCATTAGAATAATATTGTTTTAAAAGTAATAGTATCTCTCTGACTGTATCTCTTCCTCCTTAATTGTCGCAATAATCTCGTCAATCATCGCCTTGTCCTTGCCCATCTCATCGATTTTATTCGCATGCTTGCTCCCAATATCCTCCATCTGATTCTTCAACTCCATCAAGTACTCCTTCTTTTTGGAGAAGTTGTTCTGGAACTTGTTCTGCTCCTCCAAGTCAAACTTCTCCCATTGTTCCATCATCATTTCGTAGCAGATCCGTTCGCGGACCTTCTCCTCCAGCTTGAGAGCATCTCCTTCGAGGCGCTGGGCGTGCAAAGTTTTCGCATAATACGATCGCCGAATTTGGCGTTCCAACTCCCGGATCTCAGGGGCACAGTTCTTCAGCTGCTTTCTGAACGTTACAAAAAAATTGTTTTTAAAGAAAAGTTACAAGTGCTCTGGTCAATAACATCTTTTGGTAAATATGCAGATTGCAGACAGTAAAAATAAGTTTACTTAAAAGCAGAGTCCCTCGCTTCCTCGTCCTTCATTTCGCGCATGGCTGCAGCAAAGTTCTCCTCAGTGCAGATTTGACCACGTCTTCTTTCCTTTGATCGCTCTTGCTAATAATAAAAATATTCTTTAAAAAATATTATACACTTTTCTCCTATTTTAATTAGAAAAATATATATTTTTTCTTACGTGACACAAGCAATCCTGAAATTCCTTCTCGTTCTTCTCAATCTGCATCCTGCGAAACATCTCGTCCTTCCTCATTCGATACTCACTTTTGTCCAGCTTTTTCATCAACAATTCATAGAACTTCCTCTCCTTCAGCTGTTGGATGAGCTCTTGCCGGAGGGACTCCCGGATATCTGCTGGATCCTCGGACTGGCATATTGCGTTGGGATCGCAAGCGAAGGGGATCTGGCAAGAGCCTTGGTTGCAGAGGGTCTAGAGAGTACGAACGAACAAGTTCATCAGAGATATGTTTATTGATCAATCAAAAATGATTTGGGTGAAAGGTATGGTGGTGTTGAGTGTTTCTTTATACCGGAACACAGTAGTTGTGGTCGCACTCATTCGGCAGCTTCAACTGATAATATTTATTCGCCATTGTGGCTGGAGAAACCTGAACTAATTCCTTTTCGCTATCTGAGTGGCTTTTTATTCTCAAGCTAAAAGTGCGATTTCAACTGAACAAATGTGTTTGTTTACGAAAGGATTATTTGCTTTCTTAATTTATTGAATTATGCCTGTTCGCCATGAATAATTCCTCCCATTATGCACTCAGAAGGAGAATATCATCGTTTCTAGTATAAATGGAAAATAAAAATAAAGCTAACAGCAAAATATATTTTCTCATGATGCCCAGGTATCTTGACAACTTCAAGTACATTCGTCTCCGTGAATTGGCTGGTGCACAATTTGGTCAACGATTAATTTTCCCGTGCTTATTTTGAGCTAACGGATTGCATAATAAAATGTCCATTAGTCGTTATTATATTTTAAGAAGTGGATTAAAAAATTGCGGGTTGGGCCGATGTTTGCAACATTTGCATAATAAATTTATTGACTCAATAAAACCAAATTTATTCAATTTATTAATGAACGTGTAAAGTGTAAATTTGTTCAAATTAGTCAGACAACAGTGTTACAATTATGGCGAAGAGTGGCAAGCTGTCCAATTCTTGGTTATTCCAAGAAAATATCAACTTCTCTCATCCCCCTCACCACCACCCCATACACTCCACATTTCCTCCAAATGTGAGCTCCTACTTGAGCACAATGATCCGCTTCGGATTCTACACATTCACGGTCCCCTTCACAGTCGACTACTGTCCTCAAACGAAGTCATTTCTTCTTCGAAAAACCAAATTCCAGCAAGTTATTTCCTTTCTCGTCGTCCTCTCTCAAATGACATTTATTGTCGCTCTCTGCCGCACAGGAATTCTTTCCGCTCAGCATTCCCTCCACCCCACAATCATTTTCTTGCAGCTCACAAGGTTTGGAAGACTCTTGTTGCTCACTGGATACTTTCTTCCGTGGTGGAGGCATTCCACTTCCATTCTGAATCATCTCAACTTCCTCCAGGAGAACGGTGGCTGTAAATCCTTGTCAGGAGGAGGAAGGTTTCATCAGCCACTTGTGGCGTCCCTGTGCATATTCGCAGTTCTCGTCTCATTTATGATTGCCCACGCGTACGGCTACCTGAAGTGGGACGATGTGGAGTCCTCGATGAGGAGTATATTTTGCAACATCATTTACTCAGGAATACTTGGGGTCAAGTGTGGCAATTATCGAAATCTAGCTTTCACTTGGGAAAATATGCTCTGGGCGAGTTTGGCACTGGTGGTGTGGTCATTACATTACTTCATCTACGTTTCCGCTTACCTTGCTCTCCTCCTCCAAACATTGACGTTGTTCTTTTGCACGGAGCATTGTCTCTCTGAAAGAAAATGTGGTATCAAGGATGTGAGTATATCTGAATTTAGTCTAAATAATTAATTAAAAATTTTTAAAGTTGCTTATCCTTTGTCTTTGCATTGGAATCATTAATTTTCAGTTGCTCCATTTACGAACGCTATTTTGCCAATTCAACTCGTGCTTTGGACTGAACACACTTTTCGCCATTGTCGGCGTTTTGCCGGACTTGGTGGAGTCGGTGTTCTACGTCTTCTCGGAAGATCAGGGACTGAAGAAAAGCGTAATGTGGTTGCAACTGGTGGTGCCCTTCTTCATCATTTACTTGGGCATTTGCATAAGTTCCAAGGTAAACCAAAAACACGATTCGTGTGGAATTTTTTTGTAAGTTTAAAATATGTAACTAATGGTGACTTTTTCAGTTAAAAAAATTATTGGAAAGTGCAACAGCTCAAGTCCAAGCTCGGAACCATTCCCGAAATCCGAAGGAAAGGAACCATGCCAAGTTTAAAACGAGCCTCATCTCCTACGAAGTGAAGAACGACCAAATTGGGATTAAGGGAGTGGACTACTTTACAGTTAATGCTGGGTTTCTTGGTTCAGTAAGTTAAAATGATGACGATAATATTGATGAAGCATCAGTTTGAAATGCACGTGTTGGATTTTTATATATTTTATAACTAAATCTATAATTGTCTATACTGTTGAATATCTTGCATTTAAATCAGGTAATTTGTGGCACGATTGTGCATGCAACGCTTATCATTCAGTTCAACCAGCAATTTCCGCTGCCACCGAGAACCTCCGACTTGAACTAAAGTAAGAAAAGGAAACCTTTTTTGTATAAAAGTGCTCACAAAAAAATTAATTCTACAAACAATCCAAAAAAGTAATTTGATGAGAGAATGCGATTAAATGTGCAATCTTAATTCACTTTATTTCTTATAAATTTAGGAATACTTTTCTTAATTTTGTTGGCATACTAAATACTAAGAGAAATTGCTAAACTTTTCTCTTTTCATAAATTCTATGACGTGTGTGCATATTCAATATTTACGCTGGGTCTGGTAGGTCATCGATATTTACATAATATATGCTTGTAATGTATTGTGTATTATCTAATCTGTAAGAGGGTGCCAGGTCAGTTCCACATTCAATCCAATCCAGTTCTGTCGTTTTCATCAGATCATCGTCCATATCAGTTCAACGAAGCCAGCAAACATTCACTGAATGAAAGCCCCAACTTCTCATATCGTTATCGCAAGTTGTGGTTTTTTTGCAACTTCGCATAATATGCGATATTATGATATTTTTTATGCTAGTCTGCTTTATCGGTTACGAGCGATAGGTGACGGTGCGGATTCCGTATTTCATGGTTTGTCTGCCGCTTTCAGTATAAGATGAATAATATGCCTCCTTATTGTTCTGATGAACGTTTTAATTCACAGAATATTAGCCTTCTTAACATTTTTCTAGGGCAATTTATACTGTAAACAGAAAATACTTCAAGATTTTAAGATTTTACTCAAATTTTTGCTTAAATATGTCTCCTCGTCCACAACTCGATTACCTAAAGTCACACATCAGGTTTATGTGCTCGTCGAAGTATAAATACTGTTGGAAAACATCTCATAAAGTTCATTCAATCCTTCTTGAGCACTTTTCAACTCAAATCCATATTTTCGAACGGTATGAGTTTTGTTCCCAAACAGAGGAGATAATATGCATATTCAAATCGTTCTCTCTTTTTGTCTTATTGCCATCCTTGGCATTGGGAGTGAGGAAGCACTTGGAGCACCTCAAGTGAAACCCAACCTTAACTTAGCTTTTATTGATCCGAGACACCCAACAAAAACCTTCGGAGTAGGAGCTGGCGTCACTGGCAGTCATTCCTGGACTAGTGACAATGGCAGACATCAACTCGGCCTGGGAGGAGGAGCCAATGCTGTCGCTGGTAGGATTAATGTAAGAACTTTTCTCAAATTACGAATGTAATTAATGCAATTTATTAAAATTGAAAATGCAACGTTTTAATATTTATTAATTTTCTTTTTACTTTATATTTGTGATCAGGGACGATCATTTCACACTCCAATTAACGTGAACGGACAAGGGCAGTATTCGTACAGGAATGGACCTCACACATTTGGACTTGGGGCTAATGCAGCGGGACAAATTAGACGTGGAAGGGTAATTATATAACATTAAAATATTATCAGGAATTGTTTCTTATTGCTAATAAAAATAATTGTTGGAATTGATTGATAATTTTAATTTATTTTTGTAGGGGCGACCAAGTTACGGCGTCCATGCCGGCTACCAGTTCCGATTTGGCAAGTGAGCGGGGGCGCCACCATAAAAATACGCAAATTACGTTCATTTTGTGTTCATGATGTCACTGTTTTGTAGGATCATAGTAAGCATTTATTTATTAGTGGAATTATTGTCGGAACAATAGATTTTCATATTTAGCCTGAGACAAATTTAATAGATGAAATATTTGACGATGAATATGTCGTGTAAATAAAAATATATGCTGTGAAAATTTCGTCGTCGGATTAATCATGACTATACTCCATTATCGAGTCCCACCCTAAATTCTCCTCCACTATTACATCGGTGGAGAGAAGAAGAATGAGGGTTTAGAAGGGAAGAGCGAGCCTTTATATGTAGCCGGCTAAAGGAGAGACGACCAACTTTCCTTCGAATCCATAATCCATATGACACATTTCTAGGAACTCAAAGTCATTTAATTTCATAAATCATTGTTTCATTGAAAACGCAGTCGATCACAAATGAGTTAAAGGGAAACTGCTCCAAATTCGCCCACAAATAATCCTCTTGTAGTTGTCCTTCTGAAAATGATGTGCTCACCAAAGTAAAAGATGACAAAAAATATATCGCAGCATGTGTCATTATTCTCTGACGGATATGTTTACGTTACAGAGTCGTTGTATAGAGATCCAGTTGAGTTTAGATTTGGCAATGACATTTCGGGTTATGGTTGGATCATCATCATCAGCCTGAGAGCGTGCGTGACACCTAAATCGTGTTGTCCGTATGCAATGGGCAATGACAATCTACATATACACATTGTGATAAAGTTGTGTAAAAGTTCATATATTTCATCCAGAGATTAGAAGACGAAAGATGCGATAATTCTGCCT
This sequence comes from Heteromurus nitidus, assembly GCA_034687055.1. Taxonomy (NCBI): domain Eukaryota; kingdom Metazoa; phylum Arthropoda; class Collembola; order Entomobryomorpha; family Entomobryidae; genus Heteromurus; species Heteromurus nitidus. The sequence goes on along the minus strand of JAQFZW010002357.1, from coordinate 6,851 downwards.
TGGACATGCAATTTTCGGAATGGGATTCATATTCTCAGTTCGAGTTTCACTGCAATTCATCGTCTTATCACTCTTTCAGTGAAACACCTACTCTTTCGGACGAGGCGTCAGCTTCAACTTCGGTATTTTTTGAGACGCGATTTTTGTTACATCCGATCAAATGATTTGTAACAAAAAAATCACAAAAATAACTTGTATGTATGTTATATGGTGACACATTAATGGCACATTGACATTATTATTTTGACGAATAAATGCAAAAAAATACTTTGATTTTTCTTAATCTTAAATTCATTGAATCCAGCTTTAAAAATAATGAATATAATGAAATTCACAGGTGAGATTGTAATGGAAAGATAAGTTGGCATTCCAATCTTCATTTCGGACGAAAAATAATATAATATAAAAATATAAATAATAAGTACATTATATTCCGTGCACCATCGGAGAAGTATAAAATTGGGAATCATGCTTATCAAATCATTCAGTCAGTTGTTTCCACTTTGATAAAATCAAAGTTTAATAATTAACTTTTTTCAAGAATATCAGCGTGTATTCCAAAGTCCGACTGTAAGCATGTTTTCCAAATTTTTACTTCTCTTTTGCCTGATTGCCATTCTCGGAAGTGAGGAAGTGCTATCTGCTCATCATCCCGGCCATCCTCAGCCGACTACTAAATCTGGTGTACGTCAACCGGAGCAATTCTTTCGTCTCTTGCCACTGTAAACTTATTAACAACAACTTTAGATCTAAAGATATATTTTGAAAGGAATATATTTATATCTGGACACATGTACAGGGACGTGGGTCTACTTCCGAAGTGAACGCTTCTATTGACTATGACGATTATTATTTATACCCAGATGGACGCAGAATTCCGCCAAGATAGGAATATTATGGTATGTGGTACGATTTGGATTTAAAAAATCCTCCTTTCAATAAAATTAATAATTGTTTTTGGCACAGGGTCATCCAAATTATGGATTATCATAGGGATTTGGACTTGTACCGTCATAAATTATCGATGGCAGTCTGAGTAGATTTCGTGACTGACAAATTGCAATTACCTTCTTATAATGTTAACATTAAAATAAATTTGAAGCCATTATTAGCTTGTCCACATTTTTCAAAATCCGAAAATGTGAAGATAATTGTTTTCGTTCTTTGACACGATCCACCTAGAATTATCATTATTGTAATTTTTCTACGAAAGCTTCTGAAAATTAGTAAAACATATTATTACATAATTAGCTTTTATTTGCATGTATGAATGGCTATCCAAAGTAAACAAATATACTTGCAACATTATAATTGCATATTACCAGCCTCAAATCATTATTGGAATCACCTTCAGCCACTCTCATACGCATACAATGCTTTTCTATCAATTAATTTCAGTTCCAAGTGTGCACCCACTTAACTTTATGCATCATTCCAAACTGGTATGGCAAACACCTGCTCCCAAAAGTCCTCAATGTGGCAAGTGTCATCTTCGAGAGGAGTTTCCAGGTCAAAGGAAGCATTTCCTCCAAACTCCTACGTTTATCTGTGTGAAATCCTCGAGTTTGGACACTCTGTTTTCGCTGTTCCCTTTCGAGTAATTTACGATGACAATAGTGGCTTGTATTCCTTTCAAATGAGGAGTAGCCGAAGGGTAAAGTTTTTGCATACAGGAAATCTATACGTAACTTCTTTAAGACAAGAGAGGAAATTTTACAAAAAAAAATTTATTCGTAGGTTTTATGTTTCTCGATATTCTTGACACAATGGATTTGCCAAGCAGCGAACCTCTGGGTGAACATGAATCCTGGCTATACAATCCAAGATCCCACACAAATCTTCTACATCGGAGTCTCAGCAGGCTACTTCTTCACCGTTTCCACTTTACTATTCACGTTCCACATGAAATCCAGTCCGGACAAATTCATGTCGGTCCTAAACTTCATCTCGAACAATTCTCGACGAGGAAGAAAAGGCAGGGGTCACTACTCACCGAACATTTTCGGTTGTTTCATTCGAATATTTTGCCTCTGTCTCCCCTTCTCCATTACCATTCTCTCTCAAACAACTCAAAAAGCATTTCCAATGAACGCTCCCATTGTGGAAGTAGCTTGCAAAATGATGGTGAAAGTAGGATTCACCTTGGATTGCGAAAATCTTCGGAAGTCCTGGATTGGAGTTGGGACTACTTTCGTTTTACGATTCCTAAGCCATTTCGCAGATTTTTGGGGAATTGTCCTCTTTCTCAGTGCGATCTTGACATTGTTAACCTGCTCCCAACATATTTTACGTCAGCTCCAAAAACAGTTAATCAATCCACCTCGACAAATTCAGGGGCAAAGTGTAAAACTGAGGAAGCTGATTAACGGAGTTAACTCTATTTTTGGAATACAATTTCTTTTCAGCATGCTCACGTGGTTTCCATCTCAGGCGATTTGTGTTGTGAATGCGTTGAAGTCAGGAGATGAGGAGGTGACGAAGAGAGTTCTATTTCTCATCGGAATGATTGGCCCTCTCACATGGGCCCTCTTGTCGGGAATGATTGTCCAGAAACTGGAGAATATTAGGGATTTTCTGAGTCCACATGTGGCAAACAAGCTCGTTGGACTGAAAGGAAGACTTTTCTGTTACGAGGTTGCCTCAAATCTTATTGGACTTCAGGGGCATGGATTTTTCATTTTAAATATGGAATTTTTCACAAATGTTTGAACAATTTTAGTAAAAGTACAAAATGATCTCATTTATAATAAATGAAAATTATGTCATATGATAATATTAGTGTGTTTTTTCTTCAATTTCAGATGATTATCTGGGTACTTTGTCACGCGACTCTTGTCGTCCAATACATGTACGCAGGTACTTAGTACTTAGGAAGGAAATGTTATGAATTCAATGTGGTTCTGCTTTAATCATTTTCCTTCTTCTATTTTTGTTCTCGTTGTACTCCTGAGACTTGTGTCAGTTTGAACTTTGAACATTGAAAGCTGGAGAAAATGAAAAGTAAAGTTTCTACTTGTTTATCCAGATCAGTTACTTTTACGTAACCCATTTAAACAACTTCATTCGAACCATGTCCTACAACCTGTACACTTCCACATGCATTTCCAATATCATCGACTAGTCTACATGATTGGTCCAGCTGGAACTCATAAACCGCGTACTTTGTTCACGTTATTTTGCAGGAACTCCAGCATCGCGAATGTCATCAATCACGAATTCCATTTTGTAACTAGAATTTTCATTGTATATCCCATATCAAAGTAAGAAAGTATTATTTGGATTATTACATAGTGTTTTATTGATTGAAAGGATGAATTGTGCAAATAATTGCCACATCCTAATTTGCTTAAATTGTCACCAATCATTCCTGATGAACTAATTGGAATCACCTTCAGCCACTCGTTGACTCTATGAATTAGTGTCAGGTGTGGTAGTGCAAGTGGTTACTCTATATGAGATATAACATGCTTCCTCCCCATCCTGCCGAGTCTGCCATAAACTCCCATTCAAAGTCAAAGTTTTCGATTTGGAAAACTTCCTCCTCCACCGTGGCTTCCCACCTCCACCTGCCTCATGAACATGAACCATTCCCTCCAAACTCTGTTGTTTTTCTGTTCCAAGTCCTGGAGTTTGGAAACTCTGTTTTCGCCGTTCCCTTTCGAGTAATTTACGATGACAAAAGAGACTTGTATTACTGCCAGACAGGGACTAATCGAAGGGTAAACTTTGCACATTCTATATAGCTTGCCTTGAAAAAATAAATAGACTTTAACTAAGAAATGCGTTCGTAGGTTTTATGTTTCTCGATATTCCTGACACAATGGATTTGCCGAGCGGCGGACCTGTGGGCGAACATGAATCCTGGCGAAGTAGTCCAAGACCCCACACACATCTTTTACATCGGAGTCTCCGCAGGCTACTTCCTCACCGTTTCCACTTTACTATTCACGTTCCACATTGGGTCAAGTCCGAACAAATTCATTTCTGTCATAAACTTTATCTCGAACAATTCTCGACGAGGAAGCAAAGGCCGGGATCTGCAAAAGCACTGCTCACCAAAAAATTTCAGTTGTTTCATTCGAATATTTTGCTTCTGTCTCCCCTTCTCCATTACCATTCTCTCCCTGACTAAAACAACATTTCCAGTAAACGCTCCCATTGTGGAAGAAGCTTGCAAAATGATGTTGAAAGTAGGATCCTTGGATTGTGAAAATCTTCGGAAATCCTGGATTGGAGTTGGAACTACTTTCATTTTACGATTTCTAAGCAATTTCGCCGAGTTTTGGGGAATTGTTCTCCTTCTAAGCGTCATCTTGACATTGTTGACTTGTTGCCAACATGTTTTAAATCAGTTCAAAAATCACCCAGGCTCGCAAGTTCCTGAGCTCGTGTGCATGAAACTGAGGAAGGCGATAAAAGCAATGAACTCCATTTTTGGAGTGCAACTCCTTTTTCACATGCTTGGCCTTTTTCCATTGCAAGCGATATGCATTGTAAACGCGTTGAAGCCAGGACCTGAAGCGACGTCGACGAGGCTTTTATTTCTTGATGGAATGGTGGGTCCATTCGTTTGGGTTTTCATGGGGGCTGTAATCTTCTCGAAACTGGAGAAAATTAGGGATTTTCTGACGCCACATTTGGTTGAAAATAAGCTTGTTGGACTCAAAGGAAGGTTGTTCTGTTACGAGGTCACCTCAAATCGTATCGGATTTCAGGGACATGGATTTTTCATTTTAAACATTGCATTCTTCACAAACGTAAGATTAAAACAAGTTCAAAGTTAGATCAAATAAAATTATTTATTCTGTCTGAAATGATATATTTTCTTTATTATTACATTTCAGATGCTTACGTGGGTCCTTGTTCATGCAACTATAGTCATCCAATACATCAATACAGGCCATAGCGGCGACTTGTAAAAAAAATTCACCACTCAAGAATTTCCAAATTAATTAGACGGTTAGAGCAAAAAGTGCTATTATTTGGATGTAAGCGATTCGATAATTAATATAAACTAATAGTTTTTCATTGTGGCTGTACTCATTACGATAATAAACAAATTAATTGATCATATCACCTTTGATTGAATCACTCGTGAAAACAATCAATTATTCCATCAATTAGAGCCAAGTTATTATAAGTATAGAATTATGGCAGTAAAGACCCCGTGGAAAAAACCGGCATGTAGGAAACGGTCTTCCTTCTGGGCGAATTCGTCGGATTTGGAATTGGAAGCGTTTCCTCGAAACGCGGAGGCTTATCTGTACCAAGTTCTCAAATTTGGATACTCTGTCTTTGCAGTGCCGTTTCAAGTAGTTTACAATGACAAGAGGGGCGAGTATGTCTTTCACTCGGGCACTGGTCGTAGGGTAAGGTTACACATGAAATCTAATAATAATATTTTCTCAACAAATTAAAGCTATATAATCTTTTTTAATATGGTTCAAAGGTGCTCTGTGTCGGGGTACTATTCGCACAATGGATTTGCCGAGGATTTGACCTCTGGCTCAACCTAAATATTGGCAATCAAGATCCCATCCACATATTTTCCATTGGAGTCTCAGCAGGTTACTTCTTCACCATTTCCACTCTCTTTTTCACCTTCCACACTAATTCCAGTCCACAAGTATTCACTTCTCTCATCAATTTCATCGCTACCAATTCCTCAAAGGGGAAACCAATGGGGCATTATTCTTGGTGCTTTATGTCCCCACAATTTTTCAAGTATTTCATTCGAATATTTTCTACCGGTTTGCCATTTGCCATTACTTTTCTCACCTTGAAGAAAGCATCATTTCCTTTGACTGCTCCCATTGGAGAAGTTCTTTGTGGAGTAGTTGTCAACAGTGGACTCGCCCAAGGTCACGGATTGAGCTGTGCAAACATGGGAGAGACCTGGATTGGGATGGGGTTAACTCTGCTCTCCTTCATTCTACGATTTGCATCCACTTTCGCTGAGTTTTGGGCAATTGTCTTCTTTCTCAGTGTGAACTTGACATTGCTAACATGTTCCAATTATATTTTACACCAATTTGGCAACAATCCATCAAGAAATTCCCTTGAAAAATTGCCTCAAAGTCAAAGTGTGCAACTAAGGAAGCTGATTAAATTAATCAATGCCATTTTTGGAAGACAACTAATTTCCCATATGCTCGCCTGGTTTCCAAATCAAGCGTTAAGTATTGTGAAAGCGTTTAAACCAGGTGAGGAGCCTGGAGCGACGAGGCTATTGTTTCTTGCTGGCATGGTGGGTCCGCTAACTTGGGTCTTTTTAGCGGCACGAGTCTTCTGGAAAATGGAGAAAATTAGGGATGTGTTGATGCCACTTGTGGCTAAAGGAATTGCTGGACTCAAGGGGAGATTGTTCTGTTACGAGGTCACATCCAACATTGGCGGACTTCAGGGGCATGGCTTCTTCAACATTGACGTGGGATTTTTCACGAACGTATGAAAAAAATTAAAGCTAATTAATGCGATCGTTGTAAGCGGCAATTAAATATAGATCATTTGACTTTTAGATGCTGGCCTGGGTCCTAGTTCACGCAACTATAGTCATCCAATATATGAAAGTAACGGCGTAAAAAGGGGATTCAAAAAATGTTTCAAAGTTTCAATCAATAAAATCGAAATGTCACGTAAACAAGTAATCGAGGTTACACCAGAAAACGTGACAGACCTTGCCATTAAACCTTTCAGTACGTGATATAATTCAATTTGGGAAGCCAAAGTGACCCCACGTCCACACCCCACACTAACAAAATATCTGATGGAGGATACGAATTATTTTGCAGGAATTATGCCAAGAGCTGAATTTAAATTTATGTTTTCCTTTGATGAATGAGAGCTCACCT
>JAQFZW010002356.1:0-17944 GCA_034687055.1 Heteromurus nitidus | reverse complement strand
ACCTTTCTCGCCTTTCATGAAAAGCGAAATGAAATAAAATCGAATTCTGGTTTGTCGCAAACAAGAAAAAGTAAACTATAATTGTCTCGATTATTGTAAACAATAGTGCATACACCGCATTAAGAGTCTATAAATTATAAACTTTTTTTTTGTTAAATTAGCGGATGTAATGAAAGTGGAATAGAGTCGGCCAGTAGATCATCGTGTCTCTAGGTCATCATATCCCATCATCAAGACAAAATCTCTTAATATCCTTTTATAGCTTTAAATAGACTCTTCATTCATATGTTTGTTCACTTTTTTTATCTTCTCACATTTCTTCAGAAAAATACGAAGAATTTCTCACAATAATATTACTCCTGTTATGAGCACCACCATAAACACTTTATTTCACAGAGGATGTAAGTGCAAGTGATCTCAATGAACAAACGACAGCGACAGTGGTCACATACGAAGCGAAGGGGCGATGATAAAAATAGTCGGCTTCCCAGCAAAAAGTTCTCATGTATTCATTCCATTTCTTTTGACGTTAATTGCCAGTCTACAGCAGCAGGGCATTTTCCTTTCCTTCGACGAGACAAAATAAAAACTTGAAGTTTTTGAACAAATTCTTGACAATACTACCAAATTTCCGGTTGAAGTCTGTTTTTTTTCTTGTAAAACCGCTAACTGATTGCAGTTGCAACTTCGGGCGAAAAAAATTCACATGTATTCACATCTTTTTATTAGTGTAATTCTTTTATCATGCCTTCATGTTTCCTGTCAATGCACATGTGCAGGCAGATACGAACAATGCCAGCAAAGGGTATATAATTTGGTGACGCTATAAAGCTGTACCCGTGCTAGCCGTCCTCGTCGAATATCTTATCTGATCGGACATTATTGTACAGTGTGGTTCTCCATTGATATCCATATTATATCGAAAGTACCTATTTTAATACATTGAAAAGCCTCTTCTGATATTATTTAGACTCATCGCTACACATTTTCCCCGTGAGATAATTTACGTTTTCAATTTCTGTCGGATTGTAATGTAAACTCGTATAACTTGTAATTAAACTGATGTGCTACATATAGTGCTGGTGGTCACATAAAGTGAATTACAACTGACAAAATGATTGCAAATACTTTTTTATGGTTGTGATGATAGCAGGGGAATACGTGTTACATTTCATTCGTCCCCCAGCCCATTCATCAGTATGAAGCTGAAGTATGAAACTCGACATATTTTTTTGAAATTCGATTAAATTTGTTTGCTGAACTCCACAAGGTCCATACACTTCTCCATAAAATTCGCTCGTTTTGCTTCGAAAGCCCGACGTTGCTCCACCAGCTCCCTTCTTAGCGCTCCAATCTGACCCAATTTGTCTCCAATCTCTGCATTCTTTATTTGTATAACTTGATGCTGTAGCTTCAGCTCTCCATTTTGCTTGTCAACAACTCGCTGTCTGGCCATGATCTCCTCTTTTTGCTGATCCATGATGTTGCGTTGCTGGGTGAGGATGTGAAGCAACCTCTTTCTCTCCGTTTGTGCTTCCTGATTCTGATTCCGAACCAAATTCAGTTCTCCCCTCATGTTTTCCAACTTGACGTTCTGTTCCTGGGCTAATTGACTCAATTGTCTGCTTCGCGTCATCAATGTTGCTTTTAGCCCCTCAATTTCCGTTTCCAGATTCTCAGCATTTACTCGTCTATTTTCTAGCTCTTGCTCCTGTAATTCAATTTTGTCCTTGAACATTTTATTTTGGCTCTCCAGCTCGACGTTTTCCTGAATTAAAGTTTGCACGTGGGAGTCAGTCTCATTGTTTGTGCGCTCTGCGTTCGCACACTTCTCCTGAAGCTCCACAATTTCTTGGTCTTTCGTGGAATTGGCTAAAGCAACCAAATCCTTCAAGCCTCTGCTTTGTTTCTCCAAAGTTGCGACTTGCTCATTGAGATTTCTCGACTTTTGAAATAAACGCTTCCTTCTTCCGGCCAGTTTATCATAAGCTGACTTTAATTCCTTCAATTTCATATCCTTATCATTAGCCGACCTGGATAACTGTTGAATCTCTCCTGAAGAGTCTTCCACCTGTGCGCTCAACTGACTATTTGTAGCTGCCCACTGAAGTTCATTCTCAGTGTGCCTTTCCTTCTCCATCTGGAGCTCATTCATTGCCTCCTCATATTTTTTCGAAAGTTCCTCAATGGTTTCCTCCGAGTCGCTCAAACTCCTTTTCAACGCGGCCACAGAATCCTCTGTATTTTTACATTTGTGAACACTAGCTTCCAAATTCTTTATCGTTTGATTGGCAATCCTCAGTTGGTCCTGGAGGGTGGCGTTCACTTTTCCAGTATGACAGCTTTGAGCTTTTAGATTGTTCAACATTATTGATACTTTCTTGGCCTCCTCTTCCAGCTCGACATTCTTCTGAATCAGACTTTGCACTTTGGAGCTACTTTCATTGCAAATGGATTTTATGCTGCTGTTCTCCTGTTGCAGCTTTGCAATTATTTGATCGTTCTCGGTAAAACGTGTTTCCAACACTGCCACTCGATTCTCTTCTGATTTCAACTTGTCACTCAACTCGTTGTTGGTATCTTCCAGAAAATCGTTCTGTTGTGACGTTTCGTATTGCTTCAAAACAATCGCGTTAAGCATCTCACACGTCTCGTTAAACTTTTGAGTTAGCTCTCCGTTTTCCGTTTCGAGGCGACTCACTGCAAACCGATTTTCAGCATGGACTGCAACATTTTGCTCGGATTCCTTCCGCAACTTTTTATTTTCTTTTTGCAATGCTTGAATAGATGAGCCGTGAGCTGTGTTCTCACCACGGAGTCGAGTTATCTCGTCATCCCTCACGGCTATCGTACGTTGCAGTTGCATTCGCTCAAAGCGCTGATTATATGGGTGGCTGACGCCTGTGCATCGGGGTCGAGTGTAAGGGACTGTTTTTGAACAAGTCCCGTCGTCTCCAGGTCCTCCCATAATATATTGTTGGAGTCGGAAGGGTTGGAACTGCGCTATTGAAGTGGATGTGACGAACAGTGTTGGCGGCGCTGGAGCCACGATTCTCGTTGAACGAGAATGAACTACCGCTGAAGACACACTGACTTCTAAAGACTGCATTGTGCTTGTTTCGAGGTTAATTGCTTTATTTTGGACAATTGTTGTAGGTGCATTGCACCCGAGCGATAGCTCGGAAAAAGTATATATTTATTCTGAGTATCAGTACAATGGGCATTAAATAAAATAAATGTCTACCGATATTCAACTCAAATGGACTATATACTATGCTGTGTCCTACTACAGCAATTATTTTTTTACAACTTGAGAAATTCAAAAATAAAATGAGAAAATGAGAGATGCTGACTCATCGATGAGATGAAATGCAAAACTGTCGAAATGTCTGGCAACGGTTTGTCGAGCACATCATACATTCGAGGACTGCGAGAGACGCATCTTTGGAAATGGAAGCTGACAAGCATGTATGGAAGAAGTGGAAACGAAGAATTACGAGCGAATCCGTTTTTGATGTTGTTTCCTAGAAAGTATTGATTATTATTAGAGGGTTGTTGGTGAAGCGATAAAAAAGTGTTATTTTTACAATTTGATGGAAATGACACCCATTGGTTTACAAGAGCCAATTACATTACAATTTGTTACGCAGGAAAGGTCAGCAGAAGATTGGCATCAATTGCCGTATGTACCCCATCTCATGGTCACTTTCAATAACGGAAATCTATATCATACCTGCACCGCATTGGAGTTCATTCTCAATCTCACCTGTGGAAGCGCTAAGGCAGGCTAGAACCAAGTAATCTTATAGCAGCATTTACCAAACGCATACGCGATTCCAACTTTCTTCCAGATTAAGCTACACTCTATTTTTATCTTTCATCTTTTTTGCTGCCTAAAATATTGTATTCATGTAGATAGCCAAACCATCAAAATCCCCGTTGTGGTGGACCAGAAACTCACCGGGAAGGATTACAGTTTACATGTGATACTTTAAGACACAGCATAGGTAAACATCATGTAAAAAACCACTTAAGTTTTTAAAACTTTTAAAACGTAGCAAAAATTCATCAGATCATCCTATTCCTAGATTTGAGATTATGAGGCTTAACAGAGGCATTGTCTGTTCCATCTTTCCTTCTGATTTCCAACTTAAGAATCAGGACAAAATAAATGGATTAATAACACTAACATAAATATGTGTGCATCGAAATATTGAACGATAAGTTTTATTCGTTTTATTTTTTCTAAAATACGATGAATACGTAAATTTGAATAACTATAAATGTACTTATGTGGTACAGTAAAATGATGTAGAGGTGTAGGACGAATCTATAGGTTTTTTGGTACAATTTAGTAATTTTAATTTAGTAACATGGCGCCTTCCTATTTCTATAAATCTTTGCTGCCGAAACAAAGGAAGTCGTTTTTACAGCGTTTTTATGTCTTGCAGTGGTAACCCTCAAAGTCACCCCTACCAAGATTTGTGTCCTTTCTCAAACTTCCAAAGTCGACTGAGACTCACATTGCTTTGCTTTCAGATGACTGGCCACGGTCGTCGTCAGCCCAATCTGTTAATTTCTTTTAATTTCCGGTGACAAGTACGATTCTGCTTGCCATTATAATCGATAAGCTTCACGTCAATACATCATGCTTCCAATTACTTTGGATGTACATTTTTATGAGTGCATTTCAATCAACATTCGTATAGTGGGCTGGTACACCCACCCACACACGTTTCATATGTGGTAGTCTTGCTTGTCTTTCTATAAGCATGGCTTTTAGCTGATATCTTAAGTAACCCCAAAAATGTCTTTAATCATATATTTCCCATTCTCAACTCACAATCGGTTCATGAATACCAAATAGGAAAGCAACGAACAGGGGACAGCTATGTACGCATTTAAGCCAGCATTGCACCATCATCCGTCGTCGTCGTCATAAGTCAGGTACAGCGTTAGACGCAAAACGCAACTCTGCGAAAATCGCTGATTAGTTGATTACGCATTAAAACATTCGTAGATATTTTCTCCTGCTGCAAACATGTACACTACACGATTAGAACATCGAAACATTGGCAGGTTCCAAATAAGGATCACGCACAAGCAGCTCAAGTCATGCTTAAAACACATTATCCAACACAAACAAACAAAGGGGAAAAGGAAGTTGGGATTTTGGAAGTTTTTATATGTATGCATTCATATGCGTTTACTAATTCATATCGGGAAAACATTTCCCTTCACGGTTCACACATATGCCCACCTGGAAATAAGCACAGCCACTCGCCGGAGTTTTAGGTATATATTTATGTACCTTGCCTATATATATAAAGTGCATGTAAATTCACGAGTGTGTTTGCTGAACATGTAATGTCTCTTGTATTTTTATCGACCTCAAACATATTAGCATAGCGTGCATGACATGTCAAACTAAGTCATGAGTAGTAGATTGCATGAATGAATGGGAAAAATGTAACGAACTTGAGTTGAGCAAGTCAAAGCCAAGTCACTGACTGTCACTCACCTTCTCAACACACGAACGCATTTGGAAGAAGAAGGAACCCTGGAGAAAGCTTCGTATGTAAAAGCACTTTTCCTCTCCAGAGTCCAGTGCTTGGAAAATGAAGAGAGAGAAAGAGAAGAATAAAATAGCCATCACATCAAATCCAATATCGAAATTATTGGTGGTGGTGATGGTGAATTGATGTTGATATGTTTGTTTGGTGGCTGGCTGTGCGAGTGCCCCGTCGTATTGAGGTGGTACACACACAACACATGTACCCATTAACGTATATAATACACATTTGGCAATCAGTATTGTTATGATTATCCAAAGTAGCGTGTTTGGATGTATTCATTCCAAGCTTTTTTCTCCAGTTCAAGTCCCACAGAGTTCTATAATATTCACTGCTTCATTTCCTCCTCGGACGAAGTGAGTATTTTTTCACTGTGTGGTTCGATTTTTTTTCATTGTAGGTATATATATCCCACCATGTAATTTTCCCAGTGAAAGAAGGTAATGATGATTAGAGCGGTGAGGAAGAAGGGGACGAAAAAAATGGATAGAGACACAAAATATATGTGTATGTTATTCTGTGTGTGTACATCCAGTCCGTCCGTGTGAGCCAGTCGTGTCACGTAGAGACATTATTGTTGGGTAGATAAGCGAAGCGAGCAAGGTGGCAATCGTAGTTATCAATATGCACTCCAGTCCAATAGTCGGGCAGAGAGAAAGTCTTACTCAAAGCGTTCCCGTTTTTGCATTGTACTCTGAACTGGAGAATAATCATCATCATTTGCTCACATATTGTGCCTATAAACGGCTATGAACTTTCCTGTGCGACTTTCTCTTTTGAGACCCTTCCAGCGTAAAAAAACCAATAATCAACATATATATACTAAATAAACGTACGTTATTTATTGCCACATTACCACCACACACTGCCTTTCCTTTTTATTGGAATTTATCCTCGAGGACCAGGTACGCAAGGCTGCAGAGCCAAGAAAAAGCGCTACCATTTTTATTCCTTCCCGAGATATAACATAACTACTTTCTGCAGATACGTCACAAGGAGAAAACAGTAATTTCCTCTTGGTCCAAACAAACTTTCACTTGAGTTGTTACTCCGTGCTCAGTAGAGAGTGAGAAAGACAGACAGAGACGAATTTGGAAATGTAAAAAATATATCGATCCATTCGAGCGAGGATATTGGTAGTAATTAAAATTAAAAAGTGTTGTAAAAGATGGATCAGCCTGAAAGAAGGGGAAGCATTTCTACTTTCATTATACAAGGTTGGAAATATAGCAATTTCGCTTTGAAAGGTTTAGTAGCAATCAAATTTAATTTTCATAAATGCTTGTGATTTGGAAAATTTTTGTAGAAGGATCCACCTCCGGACCCTTCTCAACACCTGCAGTATCGATTTCTATTGACGAGGGAGATGAAGACGACTCGACATTAGTTACCACTCCAGTAAACATTGATGATTGTAATCAAAGCAATAGCACTCTAGAAATCTACCAAAGTTTTGATACTGTGGTTGGTGCAATTGAGGATGTAGCCGTGGGTGCGGAGTTCCAAGCACTTCAGAGCTTTTACCTGAGCAAGTATTGGAAGGAGTTTGAGGGGGATGAAAACTCTGAGAGTACCCATGAGCAATTCGTGATCTTTCAAAATTACTCTAAGGAGATGGCTCACTTGATTGAGACACATGTGAAGAGACAACTGGGAAATGATTTCTCTTTCTCGAATTTCATCGAGCACTGGTATGGCACATTAGAAAACCGGGCTGTCTCGAGTTTGAATACCAGAGGATTGGGCTGTGACCTGGGGTAAGACTTTTGTAGAAATCAAATACAAGAATTGGGTTTCCAGTAAATATTTAGTATGACACTATATCAAATGATAGTCTTTTTTGAAAATCTTACGTCCTGTAGGAGTCAAGACTGCTCAGAAGAAACAAACAACAAAGGACCTGACCACTCTTTTCATATGACTTGCGAAATAGAGGTAATTTCCTTTTGCTACTTATTTATAACCATATAAGTCATAAACATGTTATGCATGTATATACATACATTCAACAGATCAAACGCAATAACATTAAAGAAATTCTCTTGTTTGGTAGACACTCCTGTTCACTTTAACAGATTTTTGCAAATTCAAAGAACTCATGATTGACTATAGGAAGGTATGTAAATTTGTACCATACAGAAATAATACAAATATATTTACTCTCAACAAGCTCATTTGTTTGGTTAACCTAAACATTGGACGCTTATTGGAATAAATAAAAATTTAAATCTTTTAAAAAACTAGATGCTGGAAGGAAAAACGCCAACCTTATCAGTAACCCACCAACGATTGGAATTACCACATTAAAACGTTGATACAATATGCAGAGAAAGAGTTCAACTTTGACATTTTATTTACCCATTTCTGAATTTAACACAAAGCCGGTACTTCATTCGTTAAACAGTTCATCCAGTCAATTAGTGATTTCTGAAATGACTGCTGTGACCTCTGCTTGGTCAAATATCGGAGTGTAGAATAGCCAACAAAGTCTGCAATGGTTCTGGTCGATGGTCCCTTCTTGCCACTTCTTGACTGCACGTATGCTTGAAGAGAGTTGAGAAAATGGTCCGGAGAAGCATCGACGAGCTCACTGGATTCTAGCACACCATCGACTAACACAAGATCATCCACAGTTAGTGCGTCGTAGTTCAGAACGCTATCTGGTTTAGCAAGGACACGAGACAAGTATCTTGCAACGTTGGATTCTCCTTCAACGGCACAACTTCCAAGCATCGGCGGAGTTAGCTTGGATTCTGGTTTAGAATTAGAAATACACGAAAATCTTAGAATAAGCAAACTAATAAAATAAAACTTTGTAAATACTTTTTAATTTAAAATGATTGCCTTTATAAATATTATTTATTTACCCTTCCTGTTTTTCCAAACAACGCGAATAGTTGATTTAGTGTTAGCTGCATCTCGCGAGAACATGAACATGGAAATCATTTTAGGGTCAACTTCTTCCTGGCATGTTGAGTGAACATGGCTTAAAGTGCGCAAATCTGAACTAAGGTTCCTAAACAGTAGCAACGACAGAGGCGGACGCGATGGATTTGCCTCGATAACCAGTTCCTATACAATGCATACATTCAGGCTCGTTAACAATGCCAAACTCCAATTTCTTATAAATAATTTATAAAAAACTTATGGATATCTGTATCTGCTGATCTGCATAACTTACACTGGGCAAAACTGCATCAGACAAAACATTGGAAGCAACAGTCGTTGATGTCTTCGATAGTGAAGCAGTCGCAGGGGTTGGCGATTGCTTCACAACCCGAGCATTTGACTGTTTGCCTTTGCCTCCTGCTGTTACACCAACTTTGCTAATCATGTTATCGACAGTATCGCGTAATTGCCGAAGTCTTGCAATTACTTGAAGCTGTCGTTCTTCAATAACCTGCAGTTCCGGATCCATTTTAACTCGTTTGATTGGTAGACCCTCAGACACACTAGATGCATTTACAAAACACGCAAAATGGAAGGAGTTCACAAAGTTCATTATGTTTTTAATAATCGATCTTTAAATCGTACGGTTAGCTTACCTCTTATGAATTGCGTTGATTGGTTTGATGTGGTACATGCACGTAGGCAAGTCAATATTTTCCGGTACACTGGAAAGCGGGCTCAGATGATACATTTTGATACGTTTACGCTGCACCACGCACTGTCGAATATAGGAAGATTGAAAGTAATGTGGAGGCGGTCCAAAACAGCCCGAAGTAAAAAGAATGGAGAAATCGTCGTGTTTCGTTGAAACTTTGTGATGCGTTCTCTGGAGGTGGAACGTATTAAGGTGCAATAGAAAGTTCGAAAGAATATTTTTTCTTTCAAAACCGGTCGGAAGTCGCTTCAGTCTGGTTCTCTACTCTCCACTCTCTGCTCTAAAGATATCAAAAAAGCACAGTACATTTTATCAGTTACATTCAATTCAACATTTCTCACAGACACGCAACATTACCCTCCTTCAGAATATCAGAATGCTATTTTTAGAAATCAAGACAAAATGTGAGGGTGAAGATGGTAGAAAACCACGTAATGTTTTGTGTTTCGATGTGATTGTGAACGGGCATATTTACTCAACTACAAACTAGAAAGTGTGCTGTCACAGTCAGTGCAATTTAAAAATGTGAAGATATTTTACGTACTTGACCTGCATTTATGATTTATAAATCACATCGATCACTATTGTATTTATAATATTTTAAACTTTGATGTTCCTAAAAATTACAAATTAACTGAAACTTCGCGAAGCCATATGGTATTGTTGACAGGTTTGATAAGCAAATTTCCAACCCACAGACAGATGTTATTCTTGCTTCATTTGTAAGTATCTACACATGTTTCAATCAAACTTCAATACAAATCTCTGAAAAGTTGTGTCAAATATTACGTCAGTCTTCACTTTCACCCTCAAATCTGTCTGATATTGATATAATTTTAATATTTTAATATCCGAAAAAACT
The DNA here is from genome assembly GCA_034687055.1 of Heteromurus nitidus. Classification (NCBI taxonomy): domain Eukaryota; kingdom Metazoa; phylum Arthropoda; class Collembola; order Entomobryomorpha; family Entomobryidae; genus Heteromurus; species Heteromurus nitidus. The sequence goes on along the minus strand of JAQFZW010002356.1, from coordinate 7,905 downwards.
TACATACCTTTTGTCGGCTAATCTCAACTTCTCAACCAACACTAGTAATATGCGTCCACAAAATTGAATCACAAAGGTCGAGGGTGAAAGATGTCAGCTCAGAACTTGAGAAAATTGTGGACTTTGATGTAAAAACGTCTGGGTTGAGGAGATGTATACATCGCAAAGAGCTCGTGTGTATATCGTAGGAGCATGTTCATGTTGCAATTATCGGAACGGGATGTACCGATGGCTATTTCACTTCTTGTGTATATCCTCAACAGGGCAATACGCAAAGGTAAAGTATACTTTCCTTTGTATTGTACTTGTAGATACAATGAAAAGTCCTGCTGAATGAAACTGATCCCGGTTGCGGTTCACGGATAATGATGATGTATGATTATGACATGAGTATCTGTAAATCGTGAGTTACGTATAATATAGTTCGAGTTTTACTTGAGGTTGTGATGAGAGTATGCAAGCTGTGACAAAACATTACTCATCTCATGGGATTGGAAAATAAATTGCTTTTACGAATTTACAATTTAGTTTGTATCGAAAGGGAAACTATTAATTTTTTATTTAATAAAATTGTGTAATAATTAGTCTTCGTTAATTGCTTATCACAATCGGATTTGCTAATCTGCTCAGCAAGTCTACATACAAACCTAACGTATGTATATGTGCGCTGTGCACCTTGAACTTAATAGAACGATCTTAAATTAAATCTCACAACTGGCATCAGGAATTAAAAGTTGCATCTTATTGAAGAGCTTGATAATTAACATATAAATTCTGTGTGAGGTCAGCTTTACAAGAAACGAGACTTAGGCACTTTACTTCAAGGTTAGGTCCGCGCCCCAGCCAAAACGCAACTGGAATTTGATCTTATACTACAGCTGCATACTCATTGTACAAAACGAAATCCTGGGTTGCTTTCTACTTATATTTACTTTACATTATACATGTCAACGGATTTATCTGTCAAGACTCCTAAGAAATTAACGTCATTAACTTTTCCGGGAATAAAATCGAGAGCAGCATCTTGATTAATTCGAACAAGAGATTTCTGTTCTGTATTTGCAATATCCCAAACACGAACTGTTCTGTTTCCTTCTCCGTTAGCTGTAACGTATACATGGCCTTGCTCGGGCGAGAATATGGCGGATCGACATAATACTGTAGACTCCTGGAAGCCACCCTACACAATCAAGTTTTGAAAATTTTGCTTATTTGAACCATTTTTGCAGTATCGAATTTAACACAAATATAAGTAAGTGCCAATGCTAAGCTAGAAATTTCGAAGGGAAGAACTTACGGTAATACTTTGAATAATGTCACACGAAAACACATCCCGTTCTTCTGCTTCTGAATAAACTTTTCCCATCGTGCACACACTGTGCGTAGACCCCAATCTTGGTGTCAGCTTGGGCCTTGCAGAAACTAGCACATGTCTAGAGGTTGGCTCAAAGTCCGCATTTATAAATGGTCCTTCTAAAGGCAGCTGAAAATACCTTGGGTCCGAGGAATCGCCACCAAGCATTTCGCAAAACCAAACCGAGTTTAGCTTCTGAATCAAAAGTCCACTCATGTTGCATGCCCTGTACAACACATTACATACATTAAAAATCAACACAAAATTTGATTAATTGATTATATTTGTTAGTTTAGAATAGGATGGCATTACTGGTTTTGATAGGATGGAGGAATGAATTTCAGTCTTGCCACTGCGCTTTTGTCTGTCGTAGGAATTGTAAGAGTACAAAGTGGCTCTTGTGGAGCCCTAATATCATACGAAATTATCTGTCCATTGACGCTTCCTATGTAGAATATGTTCTGGTTGACACTGTTCCAGCAGCACGACCACAGTGGCATTGAAGTATTAAATGTTTGAACTGCACAGTTACTGTTGCAATTAAATAGTACGGCTTTCTTATCAAGGCCAACACTAAGAAGAAGATCGCTCTGCGTCGGACTAAACGTCATGTCCCGCAGAGGCTTTTGGTGGATAGGAAATGACTGGAATGCCTTCATCTCCACGCAGTTGATTTTCTTTATCCCATAACAGCCGCCTGTGTGCCATAAATTAAACGATTAATTAAAACATAACCAGAATATGAACCTGATATCGATACAGCTAAATACACTCTAGCCTTGTTGAGTTCAAAATGACTTACCTGGGAAAAGTGCAGATGAAATTGTATGCGACGCAACAAACAGGTTCATCCATTCGTTATAAGCACCCACGCGACATTGGCCCTCACGAATATCGAAATGTTTCACAAGTTGGATTTTCGGCATTCTAAGGCCATGAAAAGTAGACTGACTAGACGATTCAGCTCCTCTTGATGTGCTAGATCCGCCAGCATCTAAATCAATCACTTCTAAAGGCTCCTTTAATTGGCGATTACGAAGATTTTTTATTTCTTCATCCAGTCTTGCAATTTCTCTCGATTTCAAATCAACTTGAGCCCGGAGATATGCATTTCTGTGCAAAGAAAAAATCAAAAAATTTCAAATTCATTTACGCATCCGAAATTAAAACTCTAATACTAATACATTTTGTATTAAGACACTTACGACAAGTCTATTTTATTTCTTTCAATCTTAACGCGTCCAATTTCCTCCTTCAACCTATCCAGTTCCGAAGTATCCATTACTTTTAAATTTTTCACATACAACACCCGGATGTCCCGTTTGGCAGCTTTGCAGTTGCACTGAGGGCAGCGTTTCTGAGCCGATATCCACTTCTCAATACACTCCAAACCAAACACATGACCACATTTTAAGCAGCAAACTCGGTGGGAGCCGGAATTGGTGAAGTTTTCATAGCAAATGGTACAGATGAAGCCTTCGTCATCACTTTCAGATCTGATGCTAGTGTCTGAGAACCACATCATACCAAAATTAATAAAATACGCTGAGCTGACATCAAGTCCATAAACGATCCAAACAATCATAGCATAATATCTTAATACTCAGGTCAAAGAAGAATTCAATGAAACTGGAGGCCTTCAATAATCACACTTACCTAATTTCAGCATTTTTTGCGGTGGTGGGCCAATTTCCTCGTCATCCCCATCGTCTTCGAAATCAGTGTCATCATTTCCATCATTTTGATTTTCCACAACGTCCGGATTCTGATTACTTCCTCCTTGGACTTCCACGGCTATCTGAATGTCGTCCCCGTCAGAATCTGGAGCGGCATCGGCACCGCCACCATCAATTTCAACTATATCCTCAAGATCCACCACCTCGACGTCGCCGATCTCCACGGGGAGAACCTGATTATGGCGTATCTCTCGAAGATCCTCCAACAAATCAATATCTTCATCGCCTTCATCTCCATCTTCTGGAACATATTCATCTGAGCCGGGCACGTATTCTTCATCCACATCTTCATCTTCAATCTCATCAAAATCATCAACATCAATTTCTACCAAATCCTCGATCTCTTCCGTATCACTGTGTTCAAGCCAATCGACATCTTCATTATTTTCCACTTCCACTGACTGTACCGAAATGTCACTATTCGCATCGTCTTCGTCGTGGAAAATGCCTTCAAACTGGTCTCTTCGTTCCATGTTGTGTCATTTGTAGGTAGGCAGTGAGACACATGAAACGGTCAGCAAATGACAAATGAATATGAATGAATGAATCCCTGGAAAACCACAAATGATGAATGAAAATTGTTTAAACTAATATATTTAACAAACAGCCGAATATTTATGAAACAGTAAGTTAAAATCGTAATGATTTTACCGACTTTCGAGTATTAAAACAGGAAAATACCTCCATCTCCATCCAACCTCACCACCCCTTCAGACTTCAATTTACAGACCCAACAGCTGATACATGTGCTTAGAACGTCACGAAAATAGAGAAAAATTAAAGACTTCTGTTAAACTTACTTTTAAATAGATGTTGTGTTGTAAAACAGGCACAAACTGAAGTGTTTTTAAACAAAAAGTGCTATTATTATGCTTTTAAAGTGATTGAATTAAAACGTAAGATGTATGATAACCGAATCGGACGGGACTGAAATGCATGTGAAAAGTCTCAAAACAAAACATTGGGGAACCGTTTGTGATATGATGATCTCGATCTCCACTTTGGCTCTTCTGCTGTAGAGGATGAGCGGAGCTATGCTATGCGTTCTCACAATGCCCCTGTCAAGTCTACACACAACAAAGTTGCATTTACAGGAACGGTCCATCAAAATGCATCGAAAGATTTAGTGTATCATTTTAGGAATGTATTTTCTTTTGGTCTTTATCTCATAACAGTTAACAGATATTTTATCTTGGAAGATTTACATAAAGATTAATTAGGATACGCACACAGAAACATAATATTTTTATAAGATATTTTGTAGTTGTATTGTGGGATTCCAAAATATCCTGACCACAGCTACCTACGGTGTGGTTGTAACTTAATCCCGAAATATTTGGTTTGATAATTCCTTGGCGCAAGCAGTGTGCCCATTTTCCACCAACTTCATAAGAAAGCTCAGCCACTTCTCTTTCTTGTCCTTTCGAGATTGAAGAAATTCCCTAACTCCAGCAACATTGGCACACTCAGGACCCACCCTAATTTTTGAACGACTTCCTGCAGGACTGCCACCTGATCCACCTGATCCACCGGAGCCACCGGAGCCACCGTGGCTGCGGGAATGACCAAATATCTTGCGAATATCCGCATCAGTTATCGTATCGGTGTCGTAGTCATAATCGTAGTCATCTCCGCCTGGGAGTCCGGGCATTCCATCGGATCCTCCGCTGCCACCGTTTCCTCCTCCGTTACCGCCCGATCCTCCTCTGCCTCCGCTACTACCACCTGGCAGACCTGGCGCTCCTGGACTTCCTGTGAAAGATAGGATTCAAACACAACGTGAGAATCTTTTACGAAAATGAGAATTGATAAATGAAAACTATGTTCAGCTTACCTGAAGAAACGCAGATAATAGCAGAAGCCAAGCAGGCTATTAAAAGGATTCGAAGCATGTTGGAATGTTGGAAATCAAGTCCAATTTTTAGAGTCACTCGGAATTGTCAATGGAGAAAAATTATTCAGGTATTTTAAACCGGGCCAAGTAAAATATGAAATAAGAATGGGTTGCAAATTTAGTTGTTCTTCCTTTACTTCATCCTCTTTTATCTGAGCTGGAATTTTTCTTCTAATGAGCTGGAATGTATTTTACAATGAAGTAATTGCACTGATTAGGGTTACTCATATGCATATATGAGAATGGGATGTGATAATACAATCATTAGGACGACATTTTTTTAAACTGGAAAATGAGTATGACGTGGGCTGGGCTAACACATGGGAAGAGATGCGTTTTCCTAGAAATCAAGAACTTTCCAAGATTTGTTTTTGTTCATATCTTAATATATATAGATTTATGGAGAATTGTTAACGTCTTTGAAAATGAATATGTGATTTTATTATCATATGCTACCATTAATAATTCCAAGACCAACTCAATCATCTTCTTCCGATTCTCAGAAAGCTCAATCTTCAATGCAAAATGCACCCCGTCATCTGTATCTAGAATTTACTGCGGCACAAAGTTTTAATACAGTTGGATTTTTTGGGTGGTTAGATAAACTTTGGAATTTTATGTAATAATGTCAAACTGATGATTGGGAGAACGGGAGAAGGCATAATGTGCAAGAAATTTAATTGTTCACTGATTTGTAATGGCGTGGTGAGTTTGGTCTCCGCAGAGCAAGTAAATGTTTGAAAATCGACACGCCGAGTTGCTTCACTTTGTGAATCGGAGTTTGGTTACTTTGATTGCTACCATTTTATGAAATGAATTGAGATACAAGAAGATGGAATTAGTTAGTTTTAGAAAATCATCAAGTTTCATTAATTTTATTAGTTCTTCGTTCTTCCAACATGCATTAAATTTTTATAAGCAACAGAGTAAAATAATTCTTCGGGAAAACTAAACTGGTAGAATTCCCTTTACATATAACAGCGCAATACTTGTGCTTCATGACTTCATAAACAATTTTCTATTTAACATAAAATCGGAGCAAGAACAACCAAAAGAATTGCGCCATAAGTGGTGATGGATGTTGACGCAGATGACTTGTTCGCACCAGAGGAAGCGTGCGGTTGGGTCTGAGCCGCGTGGCTAGGCGTTGGTTCTGGCAAGCTGCCAGTTGAAGCGTGGCTGCTCTCAGAAGGAACCTCGTGAGTACTCTCAGTTGCAATTTCCGGAAGGGGTGTTTCCATCTCCTTCATGTGAGGCATATGGTCCGAACTATTTGTTGAGTTCTTCATGGAAGTAGAATGATCTTTCTCGGAAGATATAAACGAAGAACCTAAGAAAATCAAAGTTAATTAAAAATTTTTCATGGTTAGAAGAGTAAATATTCCTTAAACAAGAGTATTTTTACCTGATGTAGTATTGCTTGCCTCAACAACAACGGCGACTGCAATAGCAGCGAATACTGCGATGGATAAGAACTTAGCCATTTTTTGATAAAAGAATAGGCAAATCTGACCAAATCTGTGGTATCAAAAAGTTTGTTGTATTGAGCTGTGGAGTGTCTGTTTCCGAATGCGTTTCACGACTTAAGTTTCAACTCACCAAACCCTCAGTTTGGTCTGGTTAATAATCCCTTGTGTTCGAGTTGTAATCCAACACGAAATGCAATTAGGAATACGGATACTGTATATATCGCCTAGCTGACTTCCTTAATGAGACCAGAGTAGAGATAATGTAGATACATTAGCACTGGAAGTTTGCGCAACTACAAGAGCAAAAGGCTTGAACAACCTGACTTGTTAGAGCAAGTACTAGCCAAGAAACACATTCACGTAGACAGGCAGGACACTTAATTAATATACGATTTGTTAGTGATTTTGGTAATTATTGCGTAAGGTGTGTGTTGATGGTAATCAGTAATTTTAGTAATAATTAGTAAATGACAATGAGCATGAAATTATATCCTAAACAGTGTAACTTGATTAATGATTATCACTGTGCCCCAATCGACTGATGCAGACTGCAGAGACGGAGTAGTGCAAGGTACGGTTCGGAATAGTTGTAATTCGGAACTGTAGTGAATTTTCAGGGTGAGAGAATGGACAAATTCGAGAGGTTAATAATGAGTGTAGAAAACTTTTGCTGTTCCCGTTCCCATACATGTGCATGTCCAGTCCAGTGCATGACTCCGATTCCAGCATCATCCCAAATCCCACGATGTCTGTCACAAACACTTGCAAATGGCGAGTTTCATGGGTCTCCTCATTAAAGAACTTTAACATGTAACCTCTTGCTCCCATTTTTTTTAAATTTAGCATAAATCAGATGCAATAGTCTACATTTGTAGATCACGTCAATATCAATTTTCTTACAACCGCTACAATTAGCCCTGCACATGCGCCTCAAATTAATTAAATATATTATTAATGAGGAACATATATGGAGGAGGAGCACATGAAATATATTTCGAAAGCTGACGTGGGAAATGTGTTCATGTTCCGATGGGAAAAGTAGTTTCCATCATTATGTAAACCTATGGACTTAAGGAGGAAAACATCCCAATTATAGTTGTTGACTGCTTTTTTCGTGTGATATAACCACGTAGTCGTACATTTGACGCACGGAATTGACTGAAAATATCGCATTATGCATAATCCATGCTTAAGGAAAAAGAAGTTTTAACGAGAATATATGGAACCACCAACAGGCATAAGACTGTTGAGTGATAAGGTTTTCTTGTTTGCTTCTAGTTTTTATTTTGCATTTGCTTCCACGAAAGAGCGGACATAGTCATGCAATTTGACAATTATGTGTACAACAATAGTATAGAACAAAAGTCTTCTAGTATCACTGTCAGAAATTGATGACGAACATCTTCTCTTATTACTTCTCAAACTCTATATCCCGGAGAGCCTGGTTGTCCT
>JAQFZW010002355.1:0-17948 GCA_034687055.1 Heteromurus nitidus | reverse complement strand
AACATATTTCAATCCCAGTGCAATCAGGGACAGACGATTTCAAAACCGAATTAGCCAAATGGACCGTGAACAACAACATACGGAATTCAGCTTGTAATAATCTTCTCCAGATTTTGAGAACACATTCCTGTTTCTCCTATTTACCAAAGGATAGCCGAACTCTACTCCAAACCCCACGAATAATTAAGGTGTCTGACATATTCCCTGGTAAATACTGTCATTTTCCAGTTGAATCTTGGCTCCTAGAATTCTGTGACGTGTATAAAGGGATTCGAAAAGTTAGTTTACAGTTAAACGTCGATGGACTACCAATTTCAAATAGCTCATCCCTACAATTTTGGCCCATATTAGCAAGTGTATATGAAGTGGCGATGAGGAGGATCATAATGTGGATAATTCATGAATATGATTAAATTTATAAATTTGTTAATTAATTATATGTTAAAGTAGTATCGTATATTCTCATTACTCTTGTAGAACTACAACAAATAAATCAGCTGACTCAAAGCACATAAATATGAATGCAGAATGGAGAATTATTTGGTTTTGAAATAGTACTTAGCACCTCTTAAGAAAGAAATGAAAGCATATAATTACAAGCATGAACTTCAAAGTTGGTACTGGTTTGGATGCTATATGGATCCCTTGTCGTTCCGCGGTGCACCAAAATGGTACCAGTCTTTTTTGACAAAATACCTGCTTTAGTATTAAGTAATTTGGTACCAATTCAGTCCTAAGTTGGTATGCTTAGTCCTCAGGTGCACTGAATGAGAACTGAATAAGAACGTTTGTGGCCGATCGGGATGTGACCAACTTTTTGGTTGTAAACAATAATGCGATGCACAATTAAATTTAAGCTAGAACGCTAAACTAGATATATGCAAATTTTGTTTGATTTGCTTTAACTACTAAAAAGCAAAATCTTCCAAGTTTGTTTTCGGATCTTGGTCGGATCTTTCAGCGAAAATAACTTAGAGTAACATCCCTTGTTATTCTAGAAAATAGTTAATAATAGAATAATAATATTAACAGGTGACATACTATCGTATGACATGTGTCAATAGTAATGCTGCTAGTGACGGGAGAAAGTGGAATCGTTCCCTCCCGAGCAGAAGAACTTGGTGATTTTACGGCTTCTCTAATTTAAAGATAAGGGGAGAGAGGGTAGATGTGTACAGAGTTGTGTTCCACTTCCACCAATATCCCAGTTGAAGCTGCTGACGCTTTGATGACGATGAGATGATTTTAATTCTTGGAATAAATTTGGTAGCTTGAACATTTGGAATAAATTTTGCAGAATGAGTACATTTTCATATATTAATTTCCATAAATTATGAACAATAAAAATGACATAATCCCATATTTGTTAAGTTCATCTCAAAAGACTTGGTTGGATCTTTCAGTGAAAATAACTTAGAGTAACAACCCGTGCTTATTCTAGAAAATAATTAAATCCCGTTTCCCTGATACCCCATTGTTTTGTAGAAAAGAATTAAATCCCTTTCCCTTCTTATTCTATATATTTCCCTGATAATTAAGCCCCATTGCCCGATACCCCATATATTTTTATTCTAGGAAATAAGTCCCTTGAAAATATATCCCGCTCCCCGTCCCTTTCCCTTCTGTCCATGAGTGAGTCAGAATCAAGTCATCCCTCTTATCCTAGTCCCTGAGAATGTCAGAATCTAAAAAAGCCATTCTAAGCAGCTCGTAGGAGCCCTAGTACTTCCTGTGTCCTAGTAGTTCAATTCCTATTATTGGGTATGGATGGATGACGTCTCACTTGCAAAAGACCACCGACCAAACGATTTAATTATAAAACAAGCGTAATATGAAAGTGTGGGGTTCCTGTAACCAAACCACTAGGATCAGAGCAAAATCTCTACCACTCTACAATACTATTTAGCTGTGGTGATGTGTATAACCTAGTAAAAAATATATTATGATTGCGAGGATGACAAGATCCCGAAAACCGCAGCTGATGAAGTGGTAGAGATGGAGTTTTGCAGAGAAATAGCGAATTACAACACACAAGTCCAACTCAGCCAAAACTTTCCACAAATCACCCAAACAGCTTTTGATCGCTTCGAATATACGAAGCTGAAGTGAAGGGTCCTCCTCTGTTCTCCCTCTTTTGATATTAAAATACTAAAATTTATATGACAATTACAAATTTGATGGCATTAAAATGTATATACAGCTGTCAAATAATGTAAACGAACATATGTTTACATGTGTGTTCACATGTTGTCAATAAAGTTTATTTGCTCACACACACAAGCATCTTCGAAATGAATTATTTATTTTTGAGAAATTGCGAGATGTATTATAATGAGGGTAGCCATTTCTCCTTTTTAGGAATCACCAAAAGCATTTTAAAGCTCATCTTCAAGAACCAAATTTGAAATCCACAATCCGGAAATTTTGTGCAATCTGAACACTGCTCAACAAAGAGTTTTTAATAGTGAAATAAAGGAACTATACACGGTTTCATCAAGGACACCATACTTTTCCATTGTAGTAACCAACTGTCAAATGTGCTCACTAATTGTATTCATGATTGTTCAAACAAGTATGATAAAAAACAAACCCCCCAGGAATTTATCAAATAATGTGTTCTTGCTCCGACCATTCGACACAAGGATTCAAGAACATATAAGTGAATCAAAACCAAATCAGCTAAATAAACCTGAAATAAAATCTGCAGTCGCAAGACACAAGAGGAAATTCCCTTCACATCTCATTACTCTTGACTCTACTTTTCCTTGTACTTGTACTTGAACCTCGGTATTTTCACCGGAAATTCAAAGAAAGCATATACATCGCTACCAGCTACAACACCATGAATGAAAACAAAGGATTGGCAATCAATCCCATCAGGTCATTCCTATTGTTACCGCTGATAAATGCCAAATGAAAACCAACATAACTACCTCCCATGCATTTTTAAAATGATACATTTGATTGAATTTCTACTACTTTTCGTTTTCTGATTCTTCTCATTATACACCTAATGATGGTGCCGGTTTGAATACTGAAAGCTTGAGATTAATAAAAGCGAAGTTTTTACTTTTTAATCATGTCATTCACGCAACCCGCAAATATCATTATTATTAACTCTTATTAAGTTATGTGAACGATATTAACGTGAAGGTGGTATTCAAGAGAACAAAGAATCTCGGGGCAATATTAGACTGTTAGTGGGAGTCTAAAATATGTATTTTTGCGTGTATTAATCTTAAGCATTTCTAACTTTTACCTTTGTGACGAGCGAGCACACTTGGTGCTCGTAAATATAACTTTTAATTCTTGACTATTACTAAAAAATTGTGGATTATCTATAGTCAAATTGAGGTATGAAGCTCACTGATGGTTAACCCAATATTATTTATATAATTTAAAATATCACTGTGTCGATTTAGAAATATTCAAGGTCATTCAAATTTTAAGCATTTTATGAATTTATATAATCATAATTTGTCCTTTTGTTTTTGCTTCCTGTAATTAGCTTCACGAAGCAATATTAATGCGAAACTAGTTGCTCGACCAAAATATAAATAAGAAGAAAGAAGTTTGAAGTGTAAACAGCCTCATTTTTATTCATAATACAACTGTATTTTTGCCAATAAAGCACGAAAAAACCTTAATATAAATGTTGAAGTAACATTTCAATTGTTTAAACTTTATGCATTTAGCCACATAGTTGACAATATAAATTCTTCCTGATCCATGGCATGGCTTCGATCCTCACCTTTGTAGTCAATACTTATGTAACACACCTAATTACATATGTGAATTGCAAAATTTAGCCTAATTTATAGATAGAATATCCAGTCGCATTAGGATGAAATGTCGTACCAGTATATCGGGTCGCTGGATGGCTGGATATCCAGTCTCGGGATATTGCGTCGCGGATACAGAGTCCGAGGATTTCCTGTCGTAGGATATCCAGTCGTCCACCCAATAAATTCAGGACTAGTTGCGCACATTTATAATAAAACAATCAATAAAAGAATTTCCAAGTTGTTATAATTTAACAGGCGATTTGAAACTTGGCGATGGAAGTGCTTTCACACTGTCCTGAGTCCTGGAGAAACATAAACCGTGAGTATCTCTGTTGATGTTACGAGAAGTGGAATTTGGTTAGGGCTATTGGCGTTTTCGCCCGACTAAAAGTTTATAAATCGCATTTACCAATACATGCGGGCCCATATATTTAAATGGACTGTATAAGTTAATTGAGTTAGCCCAACAAGAAAATTTTCCTAGTTTTGCCTCATCATGTGGCCCATTAGAACTTAAACCAAATTTAAGGATAGCGTAGATATATTTGAATTTTGAACAACTTGTCTGATGGCTTCAAGGCATTGTATGAGGAGGGAAATTATTCTATTTTCCTTTGGGTTAATAGCACAAGGTATTTCACAGAAAAATCCGCCAAAACACCCGCTTGAATTCCGGGCGGAAAGGCAATATAACAACACATTAGATTTTATTACAAAATTTGAAAAATCTTCAACAAAATATTCAACCGTTTCCAATCTCAACGACTACCTGAAGCCCTTTGAGGACTGTTTCATATATATTGCGAACCACCGTGGGATAGATATACTACCTCTTCCTACCTCAAATATAATTTCCAGAACAGTCCCTCATATTTCCAAATACAACACAATCATTCCAGTTCCAAAATCATTACCCTTCGAAGAAATGGATTCGGAATTATCACGAAGTTGCAAGTGGTCTTCATTCCTCAGCGTATACCATGGATGTACAAGTATCAACTTTGTTAAATTTACGATGAGAACGAAACCTTGGAGATGCGAGCTGCATGTGTGGTTATTTCCCCCAGAGAAACTGTTTTCCGTTGAGCCAGTTGACATAGTCGAGCCCCAATGGAATACTCAAGCACTGTTGCCATCTGACTATTTTCGTGCGCACCAAATTTGGGATTTTGAAAAGCGAGTTACCACAAGAACCACTCTTAGAATGATTGTACAAATAGAATCAACGATGACCAATACCATAGAAACATCAATAATGGAAACATGGCCCGGATTGGACTTGCTAAAGAATCCATATATTGATATAAACTTGAATTTAATTATGGGAACAACCAAAGTCTATAATTTCACTTGTGACAACTTTCAAGATGACGTCAAATGTGGAATTCAAAAAATCGTTAGTTTAAACTCCTCGTATTTTTGTAATTCATGCAACAATTATATCCGAACTATCAATCTTGATGTATCTTTCGTTTTAGGAACTGTGTCAAGTAACGATATAATAAATAGTTTGAAAGCAATGTTGCAGCAATCTTCGTCAAGATGGTTCATGCCCCGTAGTAATCATGAGATTGCAAAAAGATTGGAAATGCAGATTGAATCATTGCCAAACACGGCCGAATTATTTAAGAAACAAATAATTGGAGCAAAACGTCCAACCAGGGCGCACATTCTAGCTAATGGTCATGCTAACGTGTGGGCGTCAATTTTGGGAAATGCAACATTCAATGCCGCTCATGAACCTGGTTCTCACCCAGTTGTGATGGTACTAAATTTTGATAATGAGAATTATCGATATTGGCTCTTCTCCTATTATTCCGAAACACAACTTCGATTCGTGAGCTGTGATTCGCCATCATTGGAGCGCTTGCCGTTTTTGGAATTGATTAATGTGTTTGACAATGCCACTTGGACGGTGATTTTTACGTTATTATTTTTAGTAGTTCCGTTTTCAATGTGGATATTCTCTAAAGGGGAAGAAGTAATCACAACTAAGGTTGTCGTGGTCGACACAAAAGTACCCATATCAATTGAAGTCCTATTGCAGTGCATCAGTGACTCGCTTATGATTCCACTGAAATCATTGTTGGAACAAGGAAATCCTTTGCCAGACAAATACTTGCAGCAGAATTTTATTAAATGGATATTTGTTGGGATGAGTCTTGCATCAATTGTGCTTGGCAATGCTTACAAAGGCGACAATGTCTATAGAATTATTGCGCCAAGAAATATAGTGCCTTATAAGTACTTTCAACAGTTAATTGACGACAAATTTGACGTTTTCACTCATATCGCTCACGTATTCCATTTTATCACCAATTCCTTTGGAAAACCTAAAAACCTGTCCATTAATACCCTGGATTGTTTTAGGCACAGATGCACTCTTAAGTATGAAGAATATGGCTACACGTATGTACAACCCATGCTGGAATTTTACTCGTTGGTAGATACTTTATACACAAGCAATATTTTGTACGACAATCCAACCAACGATTCCAACGATCAGGAGAGAGTTTTAGAGTATTCGAAATTTCCGTCCGATACCAAGGATCAATTGTTAAGTTTGAACGGAAGTCAAATAAATTTGACACTTGTGAAAGAAGATTCTTTTGCAAATATGAAGGCTAAATTGTGGGAGTGTAATAGAACCGCAATCATTGTTTCAGATTTAGATTCGGGAGCAATTGCAACCAAGTTGGTTAAGGATGGAAAACAAGGAGTTTTTGTTGGGAAAGATATTATTATAAATACTGGAGTGGGGTATCAATTTTATAATGAATATGCGATGGATCCTGCTGTTACAGAAAGAATTCCGAAGATGGTCGAATCTGGAGTGTGGGAGTGGTGGAACCAAATGGCAAAGACTAGTTTTAGTTCTCAAGGAAATCTGCAGCGAAAGACTACCGCTGCTCCTTCCATGAGCGGAAATATTTTGGTGGTGTTTTCGGTGTTGGCCATGGGATACATTACTGGTTTTCTTGTGTTTGGGTTGGAATTGCAAAAAAGTGTTGTGAAATGGGTTAGTCATATTTTAAAAACTTTGTATCGTGTTCGGAATCGACGCCGAGTTAAGAAACAATCAATTCTTAGGATTGCCGTGAGAAGTTCTTTTAATTTGAATTTGTAATTTGAACAAACGTCGTGCTCAAATATGTCCAAGAATTTATCGGCTTAATGGTATATACTATCTTTAAATTTTGCGCGTACTTGTTTAATCCAATGATGTCAATCTTGCCAATTAGCAAGTATCACTTATTGGTTTCCAGTGGGTTCTCGAAATTGAAGCTTTATACTAAAGTCAGTGACCATTGTAGTTAAGCGTCTGAAAATAAGAACAAGTTTCTTGTTTAGTACAGTTATGATAACCCACCAAAATTCTAAAGTGAAGTGAACCTTACCATGCCAAGATGGAACTAATTTTCTCGATAAATTTGAGATTTCTCTTCATGATGAAATAGTTCGTATTCCCGAGAAATGAGAGTTTGACAGGAATTTGAGATGTTTGTGGAAACTAACGACGTGGGAACAGGAAGGGAGGAGAATAAACCAGAAAATGATGTCACTAATTGAAAGAAAATGTTTAAATAAATATTTATAAATTATAGTCTTTATTTTTGCCTGGTGAGCATATTATAGTTGAATGTTTATTCAGTATTAGGCGTCAGATTTGAGCTATTCATTTTGACACTTTTGAATAAATTATATTATTTTTAATAACATAAAAACTTGTCTAACAATTCAAGACAGGGTAACACTATATTCAAAAACATGTAACACTGATTATGCACTTGTTTCCAACCTCCACCAAGAAGCATGCAAATGACAAAGTGATTCCGCCCAGAAAAACAGTGAAAACTACAACAATATTCCCGTCGAGGCTTGCTGCTACTACTCCCGATGTCGACACGAGGTGTTTCAACTTGCTATGTTTAACCTGGGCGAACTCTTTCCACCAATCCCATATTCCAGACGAAGTCAAGTGTGCTATTCTATTCATTAAGAACGGAGGAATAAATCCATTCAAATTAAATCCCTCTTTTGAAGCAATCACAGTAGATTTGCTGATGCTGACATGAAAGGGAGAATTCGGGCCAATCTTCGGAGCAAGTTGGCTGGCGAATTCAACAGTTTGATTCTCGGAGAGAATGACCGCGGTATTGTTGCAACCTTCCAAATTTCGCAGCAGTGCCTCGTCTTGTTGCCTAAGGAACTCGTCATCGCGTATCTTAAAACCTGATTTGTCTTCACGGATTAAGTCACTAGTTGCCACAATGATGTGGCCAGTCGACGGCAGAAGCTTTGCATGTTTCACAAGTTGGGAAAATTCTTTGGGATATTCCATGTCACTCATGTTGGGAGTTGTGTTCAGATTTCCATAGATGTCGTGTGTGGATTTCGACAACGTTTTGGCAAGATCTTGCATATCTGACTCGATATTCCATGCTCGACGATATAATGTGGTTTCGTTCTTGGCGGATGTATAGACAAAGTGGATTGTTATCGTCGCATAATGCTCACTTGTGTTAGACGTAATTTTTTCAGAAAGAAACTCAACGGGCGTAGTCACGTCCGCACTCAGTCTGCCTGGATTTGAAATTCGGGTGATGATGCTGAAATTGCTACGCACCAACGCATCGATAGTATCAAGCGGGATGGGACTTCTGGGCAGAACCATGTCGTAAACATTCTTATGTTTGTAAGCAGAACTTATCACAACTCCCATCAATATTAATACCCCCACGCAACACTTTACCCTGTTGCCATGGACTAGAACATCGGGAAATGGTGTGCTTTGCTCCGTGAGAACTTTGAGTGCTCCAATAATATACTCATCCAACTTTCTGAATTTAGTAAATGAATCACCAAATCTTGACTCCAAGTATGATATTGACAAGATTGCCAGGGGAAACGCGAGAAACATGCAAGCAACAATCAAAACCCAAACGTAAATGTCGAAAATATTTAAGAGAGCCTCGAACAAGAGTGGTGCTGATTGTCGCCGACCGCAACTCACGAAACGAAGGGACTTTGGTTGTACATCCAGCAAAACAAGTTGGTCGTAGTCTGGACCTAGGAATGTTTTTGCGTGAAAGGATAAGAACGTAGTAAATTGCTGAACGTAGGGAGGACGATTAGTGCATGGGTTCCGGCGATGAGGTTTGAATGTAAAATTGTCGAAGATGTTTATCCAAACACTGGCGTATCCGTGACCAAGTTTATGTGCCAGGTCTGGATAAGGAATGTTGATCCGAGATCTGTGGTCAATGATCCAATTAGTGCACAAAGCTAAATGCCATGAGACTAGAGGCTCATTATGCTTTCTCCATCCACCGTACGTGTCAATGGCAAGAAAACGATCATTTTTTGGATGGACGTAGCTTTCTATTTTCTTCAACAAACCAGGACCACCACCATTATTGTTTGAATTTACATCCTCTAATATTAGATGTTTGTTTGAAATTTTCAGCAATGATATATTCGGCAAGAGTTTGCTGTACTTGTCGAAGACGAACTTTGATGAGTGAACACTGCAAATTTCCTCATCAAGTCGAGCAATCAGAGACGAAGCTTCTGAGGAAGCATTTGTAGAGCATGTGTGAATTAGCAAAAACATTGCGTAGAAAGGTGACATTGTGTACAGTTCAAGGGCCATCCATCTCTCCGCAAGAATGATCTTCTTTTCAGTTTCCAGCTGAATATTATGTTTAACTAAAATGTGCAAAGATCCTGAAGCGTAAGTTTGACTGTGGCTTCTTTGTTGCCCGTTGCCTTCGTCATATTTCGTGCTAAATAAATTTGTGTATCTGTATCCAACATGAAATTTGCTACCGTAGCCTACTCGCAAAGAGATGGAATTCAAAATAAGAGTATCAGTGGGATAGAGCCTGAAATATACTTGACAGTTCCAAAGCTTGGATTCAAGTGTGTATCTGAACAAATCCAGTTTCATGCAAATTGAATGTGAATTCATGAGCCACAGGGAGGAATAGGGACAAATGTATTTTAACCCTGCTTTGCTAACATTAGAAGGCAACTTCATACCAGCTGGAGCCATAACTACCGATTCCGTTGGTAGATGAGGATAATTGGCTGCAAATGTGCGAATCAATCCTGGCTTTGGCCGCCGTATTAGGACTGGAACAATTGGCGGTTTTATGTCAACATTTTCAAAATTTGTTATCTCGACTAAACAATGCGTCATCCCTGACAAATATTCGTTGAGGTTAAGTACGAATTGCTTGCCACGATTTTTTCCGTAACCTGACGCAGACCGCAGCAATTTTAATTTCGATAAATGTAATTTTGAAGGAATTTTTGTATTGCGACTACTCCATTTTGCCATTTGTTCTGGGGACCCAACGAATATTTTTCTGGTGGGTTTGTCCGCTACAACTTGGACAAGGAGAAGAAAATTTGTTAGGAGAAATACGCCAAGCATTTTGTATATTAATTCCATTTTTAGAGATGGAAATTGTGACAACGATATATTTTTGAATTAAATAATGCTAAACTCAATTTTCAACAAACTACTGCCGACAAATGTGAGAACAAAACTGACGTGTCTGATTTGGATGCTTTCGTTTGTGCGTACAAGAACCAGACATATTATATTCTAAATCGCTTGAATCTATTGAGTTTTTTATGGGGTGACAAATGACAAAGAGAGGTTCGTTAGCTCAGTGACAAATGTAATGGATTTAGGATGTCCTTTGTCATTTCAAGTTCGACTGCAGAATTTAATGGCATATTCTACCATTCTGGTGTCAATTAAAATAAAAGTTACTTTGAGGAGTTAACAAAGAAGTATGAATGATGTTTCTTCTGAACATGTGGCACTTCAGCATTGATAGGGAATTGAAATTCATATTGCATATTGAGAATTGATTGGAAGCAGAATTAAATAAAACATTCATTTGTCATACCAAAAAATTGATTTTGCATTCAAGAATTGTCAAAGGGAGTCTCCTATTAGAGATGTAGGGGTTGTGACATGTCATTGACATGGTGACATTATGACATTGTGACAAATGTCACTTTTTTGACATTTTTTAAACAGTGACATAAAAAGTGACATTTCATTTTTTTGACATGTCGAAATGTCAGTGACATTGTGACATTTTTGGTTGGTGACAATTGACAATTTATTTGACAAATCACCATCTCGTTATTTGAATGAGCGTGAGTTTGGGTAACTTCGTGCATTTGGAGTGTGGCTTTTATGATTGAATAATACAAAAACTTGTGCGTCGTGACTTGTGTGAATGTAAATATAACAAGTTCCACATAAGCTGCGCATAGTCATTGTCAGCTCATTAGAGATTTATCATATCAGCTTATTAGATTTGTATTTGGTGGATTTAATTAATAGATAAACAATTAAGAGTAAGGCACGTCTCTAGCAGGTAAAAACTAATTTTCTGTTATTGTTTAGCAATTTTGTTTTATCATATTAATATATTGTGGATTGTGAAAGCAGCACACTCAAACCTGCAGTAAACTCTTTCACAGTACCAATAATGTTACCCACAAAAACAGTTGAAACAAAATTGAATAATTAATTACAATTATTAATAAATTCTATCAACAATCCACACATCAAAGAATGATGAAAGATGAAGAAATATCATTTTCTTTAAATACAAAATGCCTTCTCCTTGTATTTAAAGCGCTTTATCACATTATCACATTAATTTCCTATATGGTTGTTCGCCACTTTATGGGATTCTTGAAATATGCTTTTCATTGTATACATGATTCATAGCTGTAATATGCACACTTGACTTTGGTTAAATTTAATTCTAATGCTAACTTACATGATTATTGGTTTACGACCCGGTCTGTTCAATGATTTTGTCCCTCAATTTCTAAATTTTAACACTGATTTTTTGGCTACGACTGGATTTGTCTAAGATTTTTTTTGTAAAGTGGATTTGATGTTCACGCAATTTTGAATTGTGGTGGTATTAACCCGTGTAATGGTATGGAAAACAGAGCCAGGCTATGCTGGCATACACAGGGATTGTAAAAGTCAATGTGTACTGATACATTTTTACACGTTAAATAAATCAATCAATCAATCAAAGATCCCATTATGAAAGTGATTGTTATTAAGTGATAGGGAGAAATTATTATCAATCCACTATTATTATGTATTTGTCATTTGTCTATATTAGTCATATTAACCTGATGGAGGTCCACTGGAGAGTGTTCGAAAAGAATTCGACATAATCCTTCCAGGTTCGGTGAAGGCACAAACAGATAAAATGTTTCCAGACAAAACATAACAGCATAGCATATGCCGTTGGTTTGATGACCAATAATCAAGATCATATGACATTTGAGAATTCTAGCGATTCATAATTATAAAACGATACAATTAAAAGTCTTGGTGGCTGGTTCTGAAGCACAATCAGGTGAGAATTCCTCAACAAGAGAAACATCTACCCCTGATGCAGCCAACTCTGAAACCACCTCAGCAGTCAGCTCATCAGGAATGATTTAACGTCTTCGATGGGCCCATCAGCAGATTGTCATCTGATAAATTGAAATCTTGGTGATGGAAATCATGGTATTATGACATGGATCAATGTGGTGATGTTTTAAATTTATTTAAAAAGACCATCAATCGAGCAAGACGACGGGTTTATTGTGAACCGCAATGCAATAGATAGCATTGACATTTCTCTGACAAATTTGACATTTGTCACGACATGTCAACGACAAATGTCACAATGTCACTGATATCGTTGAAGGTGACATATTTTGTGACATGTCACTTTTAAAATGTGACAAATTGACATTTTGACATGTCAATGACATAAAATTGAGTGACATGACAAATCCACCTCTACTCCTATTTCGCTCCTATTTCAGTACAATTTTCAGTACATTAGAAGATCTTACAAATATATATAATTGTGTCTGAAATTATTATGATGATGCCAATAACTAAAAGTGATTATAACACTTCATAGCAGAACATAACATTTGCGAAAAATGAAATGAAACAGTATGAATTGCCATAAATTTTATTTTATATTCCTTAATATTCCATAGGTTCCCGAAATTGGAGTGCAACAATGAAATAAGTTACCAAAGTTGTGAACGTCTGAAAACATGTGAAATAAATTTTCTACAAAATACTTACAGTTATGGTAATGATGAATGATTTCACAAAATTCATAAAAAATGACCATTTCCTACCTTTCCAAGAAACGAGTATGTAATTGTGAAGAAACCATTCGTTCCAATTGAAACGGGATTTTCATCTAATTCGTTTAGTAAAACTAATGCTGAATTGTTTCCACTGGAAGAATTTTCCTTCCTCGCAGCCACCCGAATGAAATGTTTGAATTGGGTCATCTGATGAAAACCAAAATTAATCCTAATTTGACATAATTTCGTTTTCACTTCAAATATTGATTGGCATTTTCACCCACCTGTGCAGAAATTTCCGATCCCATGATCATCCAAGATGTAATGGAGCAGAGGAACCAGACAAAGACAACCTTTAACCATACGTCCTCCTTGTCCAATATCGCTGTTTGAGTGAGTAGGGAAAAGAAACCGATTGCGTATGTAAAATACAGAAGCAAGGGCCAACCAAGGATCCAATTCACATTCCAGCTCAGCTCCTTCAAAGCTTCGTATCTGCTCAAAATATCCTCACTCAGTGTTGATGTCGTCCGCAGCCCAGAAATGAATTTCCTCACAGAAATTAACAAAGTGGCCACGGTTATCCATACAAATGTCTCAAAAATATAAACCATAATCCATCTCGCGATGGAGATGGGAAATGTGATGTAGTAAGAAGCTCCGATGTAAATTTCCTTAAGGATGTCACGATCCAATTCTTGATCTAATTGCTTTGGGTAATGGTTTCGTTGGGCAAACTCGAGAAATGCACGCAAAGAACTAAGAATTACAAAGACGCCATCCAGAGCAATCAATCCAGCGACCAGTATTTTCATCTGAAAAAAATATTTTATTTAATCATAATTTACTTTACATATCGATGGCTTAGAAAATGAGATTCCAAGTTTAGAAAAGCGTAATCTCTCCGCATCGGCATTGCATAATTAAGTAATTAAGTTAATGTAAACCTTCAAATTAAAGGAAGAATTCACGTTGTAATGAGTTTGCAATGTTCTCAATATATTTTGAAATCCTCGCTCTCGTCGCCACAAACATTCGGCAAAACTTAAACAATATAAAACATCAGTTATCTTCATGAGTTTGACGAAGTAGATTAAATTGTCGTTGGAAATTTTCGTTTTCTCCAAGGCTCGATAAGCACCAATGGCAAAAGTACTCAGGTGTACCGCTCCACAGAGAATTTGCTGAGGAAGCCATTTTCTAACTTCAATCTCGTTGCTGTTGTTAACCACAAGTTTAAACGGGAACACACAGGAATAGTAGCCAATTTGAAGGAAAAAGTTGTAAAAATGATCGACACGCACACAAT
Organism: Heteromurus nitidus; assembly: GCA_034687055.1. Lineage (NCBI taxonomy): Eukaryota > Metazoa > Arthropoda > Collembola > Entomobryomorpha > Entomobryidae > Heteromurus > Heteromurus nitidus. The sequence goes on along the minus strand of JAQFZW010002355.1, from coordinate 3,698 downwards.
TAGTTGTAGAAATTTTTGTTTGCTTCTCAACTAAATCGTCGGCTTTCACATTTTTTGACACTAAGGGATAAATATATCGATTTTGCTCTGACTCCAAAAGAAGCTTCATTGTTTTAGTTGAAGTTTTAACCGAATTATTGGATGCCATTTTGCAATACAACTTGTATCAAACCCGACAAATATTTTAATGCAAATTATGAAACTTTATGGCATGACAGTATTCTTGTACTAAATTTTCATTAAAGTAAGTGCTTACATTACTATTTGTAAATTGAAATAGGAAGAGGCGCACCCTTGCATTCAATTTCAGAGCAATTCTTTTGCAGACCAAAACACATTTGAATATTACATTTCATAACCTGTTTGAATTTGTTATTGCAATGCAATGACAATTGCTAAAGTTAATTAGAAGTTTAGAGAGGAACATAAAACATGTTTGTGAAATAAATGATTGAAATGTACAAAACGCATTAATTAATTCGAATCACGTTGATGAATCTAATTGATTGCTGAAATTGTACCACATCATATTCCTTAGGGCACTCTGGGTTCCCGAAATTGAAGCGTGATAATAAAGTAAGTAACTAAAGTTGTGAACGTCTGGAAAAACGGAAAAATTAATTTTCTCGAATATATTTACAGTAACGATAGTAGAAAATACGTTAATTTTCAATTGCCAACCTTTCCAAGAAACGAGTAGGTAATTGTGAAGAAACCATTCGTTCCAATTGAAACTGGATTTTCATCTAATTCGCTCAGTAGAATTAATGTTGAGTTGTGTCCACCACATGAATTTTCCCTCCTCGTAGCCACCCGAATGAAATGTTTGAATTGGGTCATCTTGGAACCAAAATTAATGCTAAATTTAACATAATTTGAATTTTCCAAATGTTGAATGGTAAGAATGGTACGCACCTGTGCTGAAATTTCCGATCCCATAGTCATCCAGAATGTTATGGAGCATAGGAACCAGACAAAGTCAATAGTCACCAAAACGTCGTTATCCAATATTGCTGTTTGCGTGACGAGCGAAAAGAAATTGACCGCGTTTACAAAATAAATAAGCAGGGACCAGCCAAGGATCCAATTCACATTCCAGCTTAGCTCTTTCAACACTTCATACCGGCTCAGAATATCCGGACCTAGAGTTGATGTAGTCCGCAATCGATTCATGAATTCCCTCACGGAAATCCACAACGTGGCAACACTTGCCCAAACAAACGTTTCAAAAATATAAATCACAATCCATCTCGCTAAGGAAGTGGAAAATACGAAGTAGTACGAAGCTGCGATGTAAATTTCCTTAAAGATCAGCTCGCGGTCCAATTGTTCACTGAAAATCTTGGGGTATTTGTCATGAGGGGCAAGTGTACGCAAAGACCCAAATATTACAAAGACCACATCCAGAGTGATCAGTCCAGCGAGGAATATTTTCACCTGAAATATGTATTTAGTTAGCAATTTTGAATTTCCATGAACTTAATCTTATAAACTCCAAAATTAATGTAAAATTGAAGATTTTCCGAAAGGGAAAGCATAGAGTTGACGCCATCGGTAAGTTCAAATAACAATTTAGTTAATTTTAAATAAACCTTCAAATTTAAATTAGGATTGATATTACAGGGATACTGCAATGTTCTCAATATATTTTGAAATCCTCTCTCCCGTCTCCACAAACACTCGGCAAAGCTTAAACAATACAATACGTCAGATATTTTCAAGAGTTTGACAAAGTAGCTTAAATTGTCGTTGGAAATCTTAGTTTTCTCCAAGGCACGATGTGCACCAATGACGAAAGTACTCAGGTGTACCACTCCACAGAGAATTTGCTGAGGAAGCCATTTTCTAACTTCAATCTCGTTGCTGTTGTTAACCACAAGTTTAAACGGGAATACACATGAATAGTAGCCAATTTGGAGGAAAAAGTTGTAAAAATGTTGAACATTCAAATTCAAGGTTTTTGAAATTTTTATTTGGTTCTCAACAAAATCTTCAACCTTTATATTTCCCAAGGGATAAGTGAATAGACTTGTCTCCGACCGTGAGAGAAACGTCATGATTGGAATATTGCCCTGAATTTATTTCGAGAAAACATTAAATCCATTTATCTCTCGTTGAGGTGGTAAGTGCAAGTTATAACAAACTTGGCAGTAATAAAATGAACATCACGACGCTGTCGGGATGGTCATACTAAAATATTCGTTTCAATAAAATGGCCTTGTTAAAATCTTTTCACATCCATGACTATGTCGCTACCTACGACTCCTATCTGCCTCAGCTTTTTAATATCATATTAACCACAAAACTTCATTCTCTCCCTTTTAGCAAACATATTTCCGCCATGCACATATTGCACATACAATTCTTTGCTTAGCTTATCTTGGAATTTTCCAAGCTTGTATCTTGTCAGAAAAAGCTTGTCAAAATGAAAAGACTGGTCTGGGTCAACTTTGCTTTCATCAGATTGTACCATATATTTATTTGGAAAATTGCTTCTTGCTAAATATTTTATCGTCTGATGCAGAAAGATAACGGTTTGAAGGCTTTATATTAGTTTAAAATTGTTGTTTTTTCTCGTGAGAACTTCTTTATACGAAGTTTGATGGGGGCTGAGGGTTCGAGTTTCGTGTGCATTAGAGGAAATATACGTGAACGCCGGAAGGTACATTGTTCCGTAACTGTAAACATGTTGCAGCTTTTTCCCATTTCCAAGTAAGTCCAAAGTAATGTCGTGTAACTCCTGTTCCATTCCATGCCTTATTCTTAAAATTCGTTCATATTCGAATCAATATACTATTAATTATAAATAAATACATAACAAAATGCCCGATACATGCATGTTACGACTTTCACTGTCGTAACTACATTAGACGTGATTACAGCCGGAGAAAATATGTACTTAAAATGGCTATTATATGCATGCAAATATGCGGTAAAAATCCAAAATATATGCAAAATGTATGCAGTTTTAAAATGCTATACATACATGGTCAAATCTAAGTTTATTACAAGAGAATTACTTAACACGAGAATAAAATGAAACATCATGTCACATGATATACTATATGCTACTACTAAACAAAAATTTCGTTAGTAGAGAGCCTTGCTATTTTTTCAGGCGTCAGTTGGAGATTATTGGTATGTTGTTTCATTATCAGCCAAAAATCACAAGAATGCTATTACTTTAAATGCTATACGGCAACAAAAACACCAATGTCATTAATCGACTCGATACATAATCAAAATTATTTCCATGGTCAAAACAAAAACTTCCATGCTTGATATAAAATTAAATGAAGCTAAATGTAAGACTGACGCCAAAAATTCTTCGGCTTGTTTCCATTGAAACATTGCTTCCATTTGAGCAACAGTCTGCATCGACAAGCAACATTGCTTCCATTTGAGCAAGGATTTCCATCCATAAGCAACATTACTTCCATTTGAGCCAGGATTTCCATCGACAAGCAATACAGCTTCTATTTGAGCAAGGATTTCCATCGACAAGCATTTCAGCTTCTATTTGAGCAAGGATTTCCATCGACAAGCAACATTGACTGCATCTAAGCAAGGATTTCCATCGATAAGCAACATTGCTTCCATTTGAAAAAGAATTTCCATCGACAAGCAATACAGCTTCTATTTGAGCAAGGATTTCCATCGACAAGCAGCATTGCTTCCATTTGAATAAGAATTTCCAT
>JAQFZW010002354.1:0-17953 GCA_034687055.1 Heteromurus nitidus | reverse complement strand
CACACACATCCGAATCCCATCATATATATCCCTTGGAACAAGTAAGCCTCGGCCTCATTTCTCCATTAGAAGTGCTGCTGGTGGTAAAAACGGGGGAAAGTAATAAAAGAGACTGAAGCTTCGTACAGATTCCAAAAACTCAAACGGGAAAAGCGTCGCTTTTGTGGAGAGGACAGCGAGAGCGGAGTGAGTGAAGAACGCACATCAAAATCTAGGCTTTTACCCAGCTTCACCAGCATTCTGCCGGAGCGTTCGTACCAACCACTTGTGTGTCTGGAGACGCTCTCGCGGTGCACTCTCCTTCTCTTTTTCTTCAGAGTTATTGATACATCCTGTCCTAATTCTTCCATTCGCGACGTAGTGAATCGTTGACACACTAAATATTACCTAGTTGGAACCGGGACAAAATAGTTCGCCAAAGCCACTTCCGCTCCATGTCAAATTCTAATCAAAAATAAGCTGGAATTGAAGGTATGGATACAAAATAAAAATCTTTTGTCTTGGCAGGCTTAGCTTCTTTACCCATAAAGTTCTTCCAAAAATATTCCTTTTGCTTGTTTTGGGTTATTTATCAAAAAAAATTCCGTATTAATATGTGGGGACATATTTAGGTTGTTATATTTCCCCCAGCAAATATTTGCCCTTCTGGATTCCTCATTTTTTGTCGTTTGCAATAATAATCTCATATCAACAAATTTACTGCGACTAGTCACTAGTCGGCTCAGATGAAAATGCACTCTGGCCAAAAAGCTTAGAGCCCGAGTGCTTATGCAATGCTCAAAGTTGAAATAGAATGTTTGCTGAGAACTTTGGAATCGCCTTTATTTGGAATGACCCCTCTTTGAAAAGGGTAGACAGTGATTTTCCAGGAATAATGACGTGCATTCCTCCCAACCTTTTGGTTCGTTAAACTTGCGACTGTTTAGACAACGTCGAGATGTGAACGGACTACTTGTGGTGCAGTATACTTTCCAACTGTGCCTTATTGAAGTTGCTATGTTTATTTCAATTCTCAGTTTGCTGACGTTAATAGGAGTTTTGAGGAGAGCAATTTGCAAATTACACACAGGCCAACAGCCGCTTTTTATCCGCACATCTTTTGGTTCAGTGACAGGTGAAAAGCTCTTGCGATAAAATAAATTTGCAGGCTGTACACAGTTCAAGGTTTCCTGTAGCACTTTGCCCCTATCCAAATAAAACTGCTTTTGATGATTGCCCCACCACCACCCGCATGTTTCTCTTAATCTTTGTTGAGTTAGGCTTGATCTTTCGCATGTGGGAGTATTTATATGAGTGAAAAGGGAAGAGCTACAAGTTGGCAAGGACAACTGATTCAATGGTTTAATTTAAGCAAACACAATACTGCCCGTACATTTCCAAGGCAGTTATTCCAAGAGTCACGTAGGTAGAGATGCATTGCACGCGTAGTGTGTGAAAGAGTGAATTTCGGAAGTAGACCTCACAGCCATTTCCTGTTATTCAAATCTCGAAGGATTTCAAATTATCTCGGCCGACGTAGAGGAATCTTACTTGAGGCGACAGAAATATGGAGAATATATACATATATCCTGTATTAATCGTGAGAATGCTTCCAGCGAAAGCAGACTCTTGCTCACTGGGAGGAAAAATTGAATCGCTTTTCTATACGCAACACAAGCGTAGGGACATGTCCTCCTGCGGTGCAGGAGCAGCAAATAAAACGACACATGTTCACATCTGAGCCCGAGTGAAGCAAGGAGTAGATTTGCATAGCATCATAAATGGGATTCATATGACACATTCCATCGGCAATGTAATAACCAATCTATTATTCCGTCGGAGGAAATAACCGTCTCTCCCTTCGATCATGACAGTAATAAATTCAGGTTATGAGTGTGAGTGACGTTCAACTGGGATGTTTGCTCGGCAGTTGTTCTCCCACCAAACTCACACGAAACACTTTGTTCTCCTTCTCTCGAGTCATTGTCATAAACCGAGTTTACACTCTGAAATGATTCACGCAATATATCCCCTCGTGCTGGTGATTATGGTGATCGCACATTCACATTGAAGCTCGAAAATTACATTCCACTTTTTTCGTGGTGAAAATGCGTTCCTCCATTTCCCTGTACTTGGCAAATCGGTGAATTAACTTCGAGAGGAATTACAGAGAAAGAGAGAGAGTAGCTCGCTGTACTTCGTACTGGAAATTGGAAAATAGTGCGAACGCGATATGCTTGGAGAAGCACGTAGAATATTTGTAACGTTTGATAATTGTGCATTAAAGGGATTCTATGACGTTCAAAACGAAAGTGATTGCTTCTGGAGTTCGGTGGAAAAGCTGCTATTGTTGGATTTCTCCTTGAAATTGCTATTTGCAGAAGGAGTTTCATGGAAGACAATAAAGAGAGAGAAAACAATGCATATTATCTGGTCCTTCGAGAGTGAAAACAGTCCCTTTCCCAAGCCCAAGGTCATCAAATAGAATTTGAGAAGGAAAATTCTGGGACATAGCCGGATGAAGTAACAAACCTGAGATTCAATTACCCTCGGGAAGAATAATAGCAGAGCGTAATTCTAGAACGCGCTCGAAGCATATATCTCTTACCACACGTGGAACATAACATATTATTATCTATGATGACGTTGCATAAGAGACTATTTTCAAAAACCTTGGAACAAAGGCTTTTCAAATATTCTTACACAATCATCTCATTTGCTAGCAAATTGGAATGATCGCCAATTCCAGGGGAAATAGAGGGAGAAAACAATTCGTTAATTATATGAACCATTTTTTGTTTCACGTCATGACAAAGAATGAACGTTGCGAAATTGATTTCCCTCCAGTGTCCCGTTTTTTCTGACGTTTTGTCATGCATATGCTTCGTTCCTTTGTCAAATCTTCATCTTTCGACGAGTGCCCATATGTAATAATCATTGTTCCGTTGAAATGTCGAATTGATTAAATTTATTAGAAAAGTCTCATATTACAAGTTGCATCAACTAATTAGTTTAGATATGTGGAAAATTATGTTCAACACTATTTGCTTTAGATAGAATTGCAAAAAAAAATCTTCCATGAGTGAGTGTATATGGTTCAGCACAACACAATGAGCAATATATATACCACCACCAACAAAACAGCTCATTTACTCATTTACATTTGCTGAAGCCCATTTCCTTGTGACGATTTGCCATTAGGAAATGCAAATAGAAGCAGAACTCATTCGTAGAAATGTGCTTGATCATCTCATGACTAACGACTGTTTGTCATTATTGATCGGAGACGAGGAAAAAATAAGACTCACTTTGCTCTCACTCTGAGAATAGCTAAATAGGCGAAATAGTTGAATGGAGAGAGGTAATAATGTAGACACGTAGGGAAAGAGAAGAGTTAGAGGTGTAACGACGGACATTGAGAAAAAAGTTTGCACGCTTCAGTTACCCCGATCAAAATATGTGTGTATTTGTGGACTCAGCATATGTCGCGTTATCCTACCACCACCACCGTTCCATACAGAAAAATATTGGATTTTGGATTACTGGCGTTATCTTCTCCACCGAGAGAGAGAGAGAGAGAGAGAGAGAGAGAGAGAGTTCCCTTACATTGCACAGGTAGCATATGGCGGATGCGACGTATCGTCAGCGTCTCTGTGGCAAGCCAATTACTGGGAGAAGCTTAGTTGAAAAACATGCTTTCTCCTTCTCCCAGCACTCGACAAACAGAGGAAAGGTTTAAGGAATCCAGGGAAAGTAAGCAGATAGATAAAAAATCCATCAACCCTGATTCCTTCAACCCACAGATTCCATTCACAACGCGTGTGTTTACCTGTATTCTACCTCCAACCTCGTCACCACGTTCCCCTTATCCTTTTCACTCCTTCCAACCGAGTAATTAGTTTGCTATTAATATGGAGAGGAAACGGTGCCATTGACGTAATCGTCGCCTTCAATATTTTATTGGGGAATCCTTGTTAAACAATGTTGGTTGGATGTTGTTCACAAGTTTCGCTCATTTTTTTAATTGGCGAAATGCAAGCTCGACACCATAAAGCCAGTATGGTTCAAATTTTGAAGAGTGTGCCATGCAGTCACAAAGTTTCGACCGATTTCAGCTGTTTTTGCTGAAATTGTCATATTTTAACAAGTTGCAATCCGCTCGGGAAAAGAACCTTACCTACACTTTGCTGCAGCTGGGGTTCTTCAAAAGTAAACATAAATATTTAAAACATGCCCAAGTCAGAGTTCCATGGAGGCTTTATAAACATATTTTCGTTCTGGCTGAGTTGAGAAGACACATATATTTTTCATACTTTGTGCACATTTGACGTGAGTGAAAATTCGACAAGAATATTTATTTTTTATGTGTTTATGCTTTTTGTCTACTTTTTGAGAATGCGTGAGGAAAGAGAGTTTTTAGCTTTTGAAGTAAGTATTTGAACTTTGCAAGTATCACTGCGCTTCGAGGGAAGTCCTTTTCCTTGTGCCCTCCTTTTCAATTAGAGACTTCTCAGTTTGATACAACAAAGAAGATACTTTTCACTCTCAAAATCATTCTTTCCTTTTATCTTGCGTGGCCACAAGTGAATCGTATACTTGAGGATAACTTTCAAAACTGACTCTATAATGTGCACATATATGCATTCATGTTTCATGGAAATCAAGTAGTAAACAGAGGGTTTTATGATTTGAAAGAATCATGCCAAAGAAATAAGATCTTGTTTGACTTACAACTCTCCTTTCTCTCTCCCTCTCTCTCTCTCTTCTTCCACTTTCATCCATCCATAAAAACCTTGCTGACTTGAGACAAAACGGGAGAGAAAAAAAGAAGAAAGATTTAAGTGGCTGCAGACAGCGGAAAGTTAAGGGGAGAGTGGAAAATGTAGGCGAATCATGTCATCCATGGAGCAATACGACAACGCACACAAAGAAACCTCTGAAAACCATGGCTTTCCCTAAGTAGGTGCTTGCACGTTTATTGCCAAAGTGATGAAAATCCGCAACCATGCAAACACACACGTACACTTTTTTTTACACATGCATGCACTAGTTTGTGGTGTTTGACCAGGGGTTTGTGTTCAGAACAAATGATCGAACCTCATGTACTGATGACAAAAACCACACAAATAAAAAAATATATAAAAAAAAGTTCCTTTTGTCCTCCCAACTAGTCCACATTTTTGCGAGGGAAGATGAAAAGAAAGCACATGAGCGTAACTCATCGTGGCTCCCTAAATCTCTCGTACGAAAACTGTAAATTATAATGTATGCATAGTAACTCTGAAGGGATATAAAAATATTTCACTTTTTTCCTGACTTTCTCTTTCCCCCTGCTCCGGTGCTCCGATTAGTATCATTTCTTTGGCTGATGTGTATTAGGCACATCTCACTTTTTTAATACTTTCCTTCATTCATGAGGGACATAACTACATACTTTCACTTTCCCGTGTTCGGTAATTCATTTCCACTCTGTAGTTCGTCATGCACACGACAAATTTTTTTTTGCAATAACCTGCCTTCCTCAAGTGAACTGTTGAAGTGTGCTCTCCTTTCTCCAGGAGCAAGGAAATGGAAAGAATACGAAACAATCTTTTGGGGGGGACGAGACAGAAAAAGGAGCACAGTTTTCTAATGGAGACGTCAAGTGGATAAAAAGTATAGAAACAATGATGCTTTATATTCATGAGCACCACTTGAAGTGATGAGGCTAACTGCCACACACTCCCAACTTTATATTTTCTTGCTTCTGAAACACCAAGAATTATTAACGGCACAAGACAAAACGCTCGAGTTTGGAGAAGGAGTTCATCCATTTTTCAAGTATTGCGGATATCCCTACAAGAGCGTATATACACTGGAGACTCTCATTCTACAAGTTTTCCTTTTTTCGTTTTGCCACAGTGCCCTCAATCCACTGTTTTTCCACTCTGCCAAGGAAAAAGGTAGATTGGGGAAAAGTTTTATGAAGAAAGAGAGACTCGTCTTGTGTAAACGACCAAACTGGTTTCGGTAGAAAGTATAACAAGCTTTCCTTTCTCCTTTATATTTTAGTAGACTGCCTTTCCATTTAGTGTATTCCCAATTTTAACATTAAACGCTCAACAGATTCGTTCAGGAGATTATTCCGGACGGAGTGTTTCCCAAGCATCATTAATTTACCTTTCGCCATACTTTCACTTTCAAGCTCAGCAAAGCAGCTTGGGTTCGTTCGACAAGGGAATTAATGTACAGACATAGTTGGCTGGATTGTGGACGTGGAGGTACTTGACTTCAAAATCAAGTGTTTTGATATGAAAAGGCGAAGGTATATGATATTGACAAAGGCAACGAGTCTAGCCTTGCAGCAGGAAATTATTCAGCCTCTGTTGAGGCTTGTGAGGAATGTTTCCTCAAGTTGACATTTTTTGTGTGATATTCTCAAATTCATATTCAGTCAGAGTCTCCCATTTTCCATTGGCAGTCGCAGTCACCGGAATTCATCGGAGAGCTGGAGCCGGAATCATAGTGGAAATTTGATTTCCGTCTAATTCGATATTCACTAATGGTACCAGTACCAATAATCCTAGAGGACCCGTTTTCGATGAACTGAAAGTCAATGGGTAACATGTTGCGTACTTTTCAACATGCCTTGAAATGCAGCTGTAGTACTAAATACTTAGTTTTCGATGACTTATTTCACACGGCATGGAAAGGTTCTTCAAAAAAAATTCCTTCCTCTTTGCATTTGTTCGAAAATACGAAAACGAGTTGATGGCTTGAAGCAAGACAAATTTAACATTTAGAGCCCTTCCACGTTTTTCGTGCCAACTGTCAGTTATTCCACAATTGTCACGTCAAAGGTAAAAGAAATTCTCGTGAAGACACTTTTGTTGAAAGGAGCATTTTAGTTCTTTTGTTTTGATTGTCTGTGAATTAGATTCAGAAGCAAAGCAACCCTGGATTTAAAATCCACATTTTGTTTTTCCTTGCCCTATACCTTACACCACTAATTTCCAGTCTTGCCTTGTCCATTATGTAGACGTGTTGAGTCAACGTCAAAGTCTAGCGGACAAGAAATCATCATCTTGAGAGAGAGAGAGTAGCTCACTCACTTTCAATTCCTCAGGCAAAACTCCCTTTTCCACCGAGAGTAACTGCTGAAATGCAACTTTCTGCTGAGATACGGTTTTTTAGGTCAGCATTTCCTACTATCACTTGAGTTGATTATATCTTTATGTATATGGTGTCCGTCCGCCTACAACTCTAGCTCAAGTTACAACACACTTTAGTTCACTCTCGGAAAATAGAGAGTCGACCTTATTAGCACAGAGCTTTCTCCAGAGAGCACTAATATGTTGATTCGCAATTTGATGCTTGGGCAATCACCACATCTCTCTCGGAGCAGGCCTATTTATGAGTTGTGGTCAGTAAAACTGGGTTGCCACTCTTGTTTCTGTTTTTATTTCTTTTTTCCTTCCACTCCGCCCCCCCCCTAAAAAAGAATCTCTGTCAGCGTTTCTACACTCGAACTTCGAACGAGTCGTATTTTTTTGTAAACGATGACATTTGGTAATGAACACTTTTTTGTCAATGTAGCGAAAGCATGTTGATGTATGAGTCTGTCTCCAGAAGACAGTGTCTGAAAAAGTTTCTGAGATTTTTCTTGTGTGCGAAAAAACTCTCTTCTCAAAATGAGTTTTGGGTAGACGCCTCCACAGTCTTTGCACTGTTGCACAATTGGGTTGGAAACCCAATGCGTACTAGAAGAAGCTATTTATGCTACGAAAATACAGGTAATTTTCATGAGAAATTAGAAAAGCAAACAACTCATTGTAAAGTGTGGCGTGGGAAGGTTTTCCACTTACGATTAGTTCATATGCTAATATTTAAATTTTCAGTCTGGATCCCTGAAAGGATAATAATTTTAGAAAAACAACACATATTTACATTTCCATGATTTATGCGTAGATCGAGAAAACCTGGAAGGCTCATGCATTGTATGAACAACTAAGTAATAATTTTGTTGTTCGTCATTGCATTGTAAAGCATTCTCTTCCCATGTTTTGCTTTAAGTTTTGAATCAATTTTTCGATATAAAAATGTCTACATTTTATAAACACTTATTGCATCTAGCAAATAGAATAACGCATGTCCCTGAAAGTTTTTTCTTTCCGTAAACTACTTAACTAGGAACTAGGTTATTTGCAAGTTATGAAATTAAAGTGAAAAACTTATTGAGCTAATGCAGAAGTAAAGAATGAGTTTATTGCAGAGTCCTTGAGACTTTATTACACAAATGCTCGTTAATGCTACACATCTGCACGAAAGCTTTTTGTTCAGTCTAGAATCTAGATAATAAATATTTAGCTACGCAGTGTGCACTGGTAACGTTAGATATTATTATCATTAAATCAGTTGACAGCCTTTTTTGCTGCAAGGAATTCACACTTTCAAAGCAGATGATTTTATATTGCAAATCTGACAATGAGTGGCATAAAGAGACATCCATTAGTAGATTCGTGTGTGGTCTCCCAAGCAAGTCCTTGTCAAGTGGAATGCTCAATAAAAACTGGATTGGTCATTTTTCATCGGTATGGAAACAAGAGAGTAACAGTAATTACGGAACAGCGTATTACAGACTGTTATTGTGTGAAGGCATTACTTTACTGGCATGTTCCCCCCTGGCGACTTGCTCCTTTTCCTATTTAATGAACATAGAAATTCACTTAGAATAATGAAAAGTCTCCCGCATATCCAGAGGGAAAGTCAGACGTTTCCAGTATGATGAACGGTGAACCAGACGAGGAAAAAAAGAATGCTTCCAAGACATGAGTTCCCTTTGAAGTTGTAGTTATAAATAATACAATCAATTAGGTATTCATGATTACAAACTTTTTGCCGACAGTACTTGCGTAATTGGAAATTGCGCTTATGCACGTGGAGGAAATCATGTCGCAGATTCACACTTCAAACGAAAAATTATTAATTTCACTTTGACATTTGAAGTTGTATACAAAGTGTAATCTAAATCAACTAAAAAGGAACATAATTATTTCCTTTCGAAGATTGAATTTTACGTCAAACATACTTCTTCCTGGAGTAAACGAAGATAAACTTGTTCAAATGACGGGAGTCGGGTCACAAGGATTTACGAATGACATTATTAATCTCGAAGGATTGCTCTAAATATTAGGAGCATGATTGATTGATGCATGTACGCATGAAAATCTGTCGGGGTCGGGGCTAAACGATACATGAGCACTTTCACCTCGTTCCATTATTCATGACTTTAGCCTGGGATTTAATTTCTTTGCTTTTCTTGCTTGCTGCTAGCTAAACATGATTTTGAACAATGACTGAAAATGACGTACATAAAACATTACTTTTTTCATTCTTTTATTACAGGAAGATTACAGAGGACCGTTTATTGCTGTCTGTTGGAATTAGTTGTAAATCGGAGCGGGGCCAAGTCATCTTGCTAGGAAAATTCGTTGCCAGTGGCAGAAGAGGAAGCTACATCAGAACACAAGTCTTTGGAAGAACTTCGCAACCATTCAATTGAGCAGTTTGGAACGAAATTTTGGAGCGTACATAAATACGTACAACTTTTCCTCCAAATCACGACCAACTGCCAATTGACAACGATCGCTGAGGACAACTTTTTCTGCAATTAGGACGCCTGATTAACTACTCTCATTAGGTTTCTCAGTGTGCATGCCTAACACTAGAAGGGATATCTCCAGTGGATTTGCTCTGTCTGTCCCAAATTCACAGTCAACCGAGCGAGCAACTCTCGTGTGTTTCACTCCCATTTTCCCCATCTAAGCATCGTGTTTACTTTACCCTCGTCGTTGACACTGTATTCGGAGAAAGCCATATCCCAATCCTCACAAAAGATGCTCATCATCAGCAGGAGCAGGAGCAGTAACAAGTAAATCTGGAGAGATTAGATCTTGATGAAGACGACAATTCTGATGCGATCACCAGGAAACAAGAAAAGAAGTCCGGAAAATATTGTCGTTTGTTGGGATTGAGTTGAGTGAACCTCATCGTGCAAAAAAGGAGAAGAAACTCATTTTCACCCAAACTTGCCCAGCACCAACCTAATGACTGTATTTTAGCAGTGTGATGAAGAGTAGGAGTGCTGGCTCAGCGCTACTGGCAAATGCAACAGCGGACTGACATTAAATTGTATCTCTCGTCAATTACGGAGCCCATATTATCCACATTCATTCTGAGCGTTGCTTATTAGGCCAGAAAGGGCCAAGGAAACAGAGCTTTTTTCTCACTCGTACACGTTTGTACATACACGAAGCTGTTGTAGCTTATTTCTAGGCTATTTTTTTGCGTTGCCGACCAGAAAGAGTGGAACACTGTTGTCAAGATGGACTTGGAGGAAAGCCGGGGAGAGTTTGCGTTGCCGCACCGCCAAGCGAACAAGAACGGGATGGAGAGACCGGACCAACCTGTCACTGCAGCCCTTGTGGCCATAATTATCCTGGGCACTGGACTCGTCTTCGTCCTCCTTTTCTGTTATGCTTGCGTCCTCCGGCGGCTCTGCTGCCCAGACTTGGGCAGATCAAAGTCTCATCATCAAGCGAGAAGCACCACCACCCAGCACACCTCATGCGATATCACCAAATTTGACACAATCACTGCGGAGAGATCGCCATAAAACTCAGAGGGAATGGAATCCTTGTACACGAAATTGGGAAACGGGAAATGGGGGGAGAAGAAGAAGAAGGGCTGACGATGAGTGAAAGTGGGCAACACGACGTATATAGGGAACATATGTATAATAAAATATAAATGTAATAACAATCGAGATTGAGACTACGGAATATATATCTATCTATTTACCATGGCGAAATGTATATTAAATGTATGAGTGTTTTTATTACGTCCCCCCAAAAAGTAATATTACTTTCCACAAACCTAATTACTATGTAAGCTGCTCAGTGTTAAGAATACATGGATTGAAGAAAATGGAGGAACACATTCGCAATTAGAAGGGACTCGTGAATGTGTTGCGATGAATGGGAGGACAGAGAGCATTATTCGCATTGAATTGGCGAAACATGTGGAACAAGCGCTATATTGTATCACCATTTGTACTCATCCAATGAATGTGTGTGTGTGTAGCTCATTGACGTCGTTTTGTTAATCTCCAAACTTTTGCAGTTCCAATAAACTGGCGGTAACATTATCTCTGTAAAGGCGTTTTGTAACTTTGGAGGAGACCAGAGCGCATTGTAAGAAGTACAACATCGTGTAATCGGTGTAAAATGCTTTTTCTTAGCGTACAACCCAAACATCCTTTAGCAATTGGTTCAAATGATGTTCTTGTAATAGATGTTGCGAAAACTGTGTCAAGACTTCATTTTATTTGATATACAGAACGTATTTCTTAATTTCTTTCTTTCGCTACGCCCTTCGGCTAGATTTACATCCATTAAAAATGTTTATGGTAATAGAATAATCGGGATTGTAAAACAAAATGAATAGAATAAATGTGATTTGGAACAAATGTGGATATCGATTTCCTACAACTTTTCTTTTTCTAAAAACATTTCATCTGGATCTTGTAAGGATTGAAATGCAAGCTGGTAATTTTAGAGATCAACAAGATACCAAGATACACGTCATTTAAAAAAAAGTTAGCTAAAACGTGATGTCTACTGACATGTATGGCATAAGCTAAAACAACCCTATTCTCCGAATTGGAACAGTGCAGACTTCAGTCTCTCACTGGTGGATATTTACAATCAATCTAACATCCAATTACATCTCCTTTCCCCCAGGCGAACAAAACGTGTGCTGTCATACATGCATAGCAAACTTGAAACGGAAGCAAAGAAGGTTAATCATATTTATACTAATCATCCACAACGAACATCTTTTATTTGACTGGTAGCAATTTTGCGTAATCAAACTGAAAACAGATTTTCATCGTCAGTGCGAACACATCGTCCACTTACAGACAATATTTTTGAGTTGTTGAACAATTAGTTAACAAAGTCCATGAATTCATTCACACACAGTCAACATCATCATCATATAATCGTGTGATGATTTTCGCTAATTCAGTTAAGAAAACAAAAGACTATATAATTAACTAAAATATATATTTACGTAGTGTTTTATATCGTAGGCATTCACATATATGTACATTTTTACGTTGATAGTACTTTATGACTCGCGGTTTCAAAATAGACTTTCATTTGTAACAAGACTTGACCCTTAAGTAAGTTGAAAATTGTTTGAACAAATAGAGACAATCATAGCATCACTTAAAACATCACGGCAACATAGCACTTCACGGACTTAAAAACTATATAGCTACTTCCATCAAGTAAAATTTTTTGTGTAAACACAGTAACTCCCTCTCACTCTGCGCTTTTACAAAGCGTCTACCTCAATCTTCTGAACTGTTTTCGAATGTTGTTTATAACAAGATAATGTATCATTTGTAAAAACTAAGATACGTCATACAGATAATATAGAGAAAGTAAATATATCTCTGATAAACTTTCGTTAACTTGTGTGTACATGTCTACAAGTACACCCTACATTTTAAACAATAATGGCGATCGAAATCCTATGGAAAATTGTGGCTTTCCATTGGCTCATATCATGGCAAAAAAATGATTATACAAGAGATTGTAAAGTAAACCGTGATCATCCGGAATTGACTGTTGATTGCAATTTATTTTTAAAAAATGTTCCTCTATGCTGGACCGGCTCCAACCTGATTCTTTAGTTGTTGCAAAATACCAAGTACCATTTCTCGAAGAATCTGAAAACCAAAATAAAAGATTTAGTATCCCAGCAATATCACTAATCACAGTGGAAATAAATAATTGATTTTTCTTCACCTGAGGCTTGCAATGCTCCTCCAACCAACTAAACACGCAGGCAGAGAGTTCCGTGAAGTTGGCAACACTCATGCCCCCATTGAAAGAGACAAATAACGAGTCCATAACGGCCTGAAACTATTTTCAAAGGAAGGAGGAACTTTAGTAATTTATCAACACGCGTAGGCGACAATCTGAAAGGATGAAATGCTACTAAATACGTACCACTTGAAACTTGACTTCATCAGAAACCTGGAGCGCTGCATTGCCCGGTTGGTTCTGGTGGGCTTTAACAATTTGTTCGTAGTTAACTTTCATAATTTGCAAAGCGACCACCTCCTTCCTCAAAGCGGCGAGCTCGTCTTCCTGCTTCTTTTTCTGTTGCAAAAGGTACTGGAAGGAGGAGAATATTCAGTCAATTTAGTCAACCTCTAAAATAATGTAAATTAAGCCAGATATTGAACTTGGTCTCAGTGGCTCACCTGGATATAGTCTATGGATTTTTGTAGGATTGTTGCCTTGCTCAACTTGTACCCACTGAGAGAGTCAGTTTGCTGGCACATTGGAACCAGGTCCTGGAGGGAGTCGTAGCCCTTCTTGATTGCATCACGCCTCTTCTGCTCCGCCTGCGTGTGGGCCTCTCGTCTCCGCTCCTTGTAACTCATGCTCGACTTGCCATCACTATCTTCGTCATCTAACGGCATAAAATAATCCCTCAATTTAAAACAAATTCTCCACTACCAAAATTAACATTGAAAGTTTTGCGTTGTTGTTTTTTTTGGCATTGTACAGAATTTGGAGGCTTTTTGTATGTGTAGTTAACATTGAAAGCGATAGAGAAGCACTACAATCCTTCAGCCAATGACTACAAAGTACAATTTTTTGTTATCTTTTCAGAAGATAATTTCATTATTTCTATTGTGAAAGGAACTGAAAGAAAATTTGCGAAAAAAATGGAAAACTATAATAGAAACCATACCACAAATGTCTTTCCAAATCATATCACTCAATTTGTCAAGCTCGAAATCTGTCGTTTCGAACTCATTCCCGCAACAAGCTTGACTCATTTCGAAGGACGACTCGTCTCTTTGCGAAAACATTTAACTCTTAACTCATTGGCCAGAGAGATTGTTGGTGTTCTAAAAAACTTATTTACACATCACGAACATATACAACAAGTTTGATATATAAAAAATAGTTTGCGGTGCGTGTGGCATTGCACAAAAAATAATAATCATGCAGCAGAGGAATAATAGATATTGTAATAGAACATATAAAAGATTTTTTGTGTGTAAAAATATAATAAACACGTGAAATAAAAATTAATTACCATTGTCTTCTGCTGAGTGTAAATAATCTGAGTCTCTGCCTGCCTTGTTACATTTACAATTTAATTCACGGCATAAAATATGAGTTAGCGATACCAAAATATTGATCATTGTCTAATCGGTAAATTACCTGTGTTATGGGCTGACGAAGACAATGTGTTCAGAGATCCGGTACTGCTGCAGCGTGAAAAGACAAACTGCTCTTTGTCCGATGGACTCACTGGCTCCAGCTTAAAGCTGTCATCTTTGACAACATCTAAACGGCCAAGAGCACCTCATCATCAAACATAATTTTTTTTATTGAGTCTTGATTTTTGTCAAAAGATCCTTTTGTCTCTTCTCTCGTATTGTTGACCCCATATGCCCGACACCTTCAACCGTCCCTTTTAATTTATGGCTTACCTGCAGACTCACTCCGCACAAATGCTTTGCGACTGTTCGCAAATCCGGACATGTCTCCTGCAAAATAGTTCATTGGAAAGAGAAATGTAAAAATTAGCTGAACACCTTCATTTCCCTATCTTGTCAATTAAATTTAAGCGGATTTCCCCTTGTCTACAGTCTATACCCCTTCTCCACTCTCAACTGAACTTTAACTTAGACCCAAATTTCCTATTGCGTCCAATTAATACAAACAACAACTACAAACTAATTATTATAACATGCGCAATGCAATTTGGAATTCAGGTGTGCAATCATGTTTGACATCTTTCTTGCAAGTTAGCTACCTCCTCTCATTTCACACACCAAAAATCTTGCACCCAAGGAAGTTCAAAGCTCATGTTCCTTCCCATTTAATCATGATGCAATTTCACTAACAACGTCGAAAGTTGCTAATCTTGCAACAAAGTTTGCACCAAATTGCACACTGCGCAAAAAGGCAACTGATTTTCCACATATACACACTTAATACATTCGTGTGCTAAATCAACCAGCACAAATACTCAACCTAAACTCAGTTACCTATATTTTAACTTAAACAACTCTTTATTTACCTATAGTGCAGCAGACAAGATTAATTTGACTAAATATAAATTGCATCATTTGAATTAAGCTGTGTACACATTTTGTGTCTTACCTTAGCTTCCTGTTTGCTGGCTAGACTTTAGTTAAGTTAATTAATCAAAGGTTTCCTCTTCTCGGTCGATAAGCACACAATTAATATTTTTATTTCTCTCTCTGTATCCCACCACTCGAAAGAATTTTTTTCTTTTGGAGAGCGTGCTGTAATGTGCAAGTGCTCTTTCCTTCACACGATTCTCTTGTGTAAGCAAATGGACAGATATTATTTGCTCCTTGTTGAGCTCATATGAGCATATCCTTCCACACAAAACCATGAAGCTCACAACTTTTTTCTTGTATCGAGTGAGTGAAGGATATAATATGGTTGTGCTCTGTAAAAAAACTCAGAGAGAATCATGCAGTTATGTTATATAGTCTCTTCTGTATTGAGTTATCTTCATGTCAGCATATTAGCATTTAGCATGATGATAGCTCTTTGAATGGAAGATAGTGCTTCTTGCTCCTCTCCATCATGATGCCCTCTTGCTCAACTTTCAAACTAACTTTGAATGTAATAAAGCAAGTACGTATGCATCATGCACCACTCGTTTTTTATAGATGAGACGCAATAATATAATGTTATAGTCACATTTGATGCAGTGGAGGATGTCTGTGATAAGTAGAAACTTTGCACGAGCAACTTTGATGGTGCTCAGCATGTCAGAAGAATGAAGAAAACACACTGTCCAAGTTGTCCAACCGAAATGCTCATGAATGATATGCACATGAAATGGGAATGGGAGAGAAGTTACGACGCATAAGTGGTGGACTGAGGAAAGATGTTTGGAAACATAAAATGCTACTCAATATTGAAAATATTTTGTTGAGCACCTGGGAAACAACATGAGATTGGGTAAGAAGGGGGAGAATTTGCATATGACTTCTAGATAGTTCACGTTTGAAATTTGTCAACTATGTTATTTCCACAGGGATAAGATAAAATATTCCATGAAATCTTTCTCGGAAGCAATATAAATGCAGTAAAGCAGATTTGAAAACAATTCTTCAAATTTGTCGCTGTAGTTAACCGAATAGATATTAACTCGGTCGAAATAGAATCCCTGGAAGCATATACGCAATCTCATAGAGTATTCATTTTTCATAGACGTCAGTAGAGAGCAAGTTGAGTTGTGTGTTTGCTTATCAGATGTAGAATGTAGATGCAGATTGAAGCTAGTTTTGATACGAACTCCCTCCATGGATGGATACACGCGTCATACATGTAGCTGTAGCTTAGAGAACATCAAGGCCACGAGGACTTCTTGATACTCAAATACTCAAACGATACATTTATCCTTGTGTAATGTTCAATACATGTATCTTCTCACTCCATCGTCAGTTATATGTGGAGGAAGTAGTAGCAACTTCTTAAAAGCGCGTTACTCTAGTTACAACCAAAGCTAATCGTAAATCGTAGTAAACTTTTCTTTGTTCACGCTTGTATTTTCATATTGCCTGCTAATATTTATTTCATTGAAAAGGTAAGTTTCGTTTGGTGCAGCGTCAACACTCGATACATTTTACTTTTCAGTGCTCCTGAACGTGTAGGTAATCCTGTTGCCGTCAGTTTATGATAAGTTATGAAACCACTTTTATTCCTTTATCAGAAAACTGCATGTCTCCGCCTCACAAAGCAATTTGAGAACGTGCTATGCAGCGAGGGATGCATGTGATAGATTGACATAACATTTCAACAATATGCAACTATGAATGAATGAAAATTAACTATGCATACTTGCATACACTGAAAATGAAAGGAAACTATATTTTTATTTTGGCTGTGCGAATATGCACATTATCATAAAATGTAGTAAAGCTTGAAAGGCATTTATTAACTGGAAATTGCAAGGCGTATTATAATGTTAGATGGATACAAACAAGCACTGTGTGCAGAGATACATATACGACGTGATACCATCAATATACCATATAGTATTCGCAGATTAAATGCCAATTAGCAACTAAAGTGCTGTTCGTAACGGATAAATTAGCTGATACAATCAGCACAAATGATTAACATTCACATTTGGACTGACAACTGTTTGGAGGGAGTGCAAGATGGCGTGTACCGCAACTTGGAACGTTCAACCACATTTCTCCGTGTAAAGCCATACACTAGTTTTTGATTTAGATGTGAAGTCTGACTTAACATCATTTCTTTAACGATTTCGCATTTCCATAGACGACTAGGAAATACATACCAAAAATTGTGTAGAACATATCATTTAAGAGCATCACCGTTGACAGAACAATGCATTTTTAATCCAATGAAAAGTGTGATGGAATGACACTGATGACAATGATGGAACAAAGAATTGTATCTCAACGAGAAATGTTATGTTTAAACTGTGGGGTTTGGATCCGTTGTATTGAAAAAAACTTTTAGAAATTGTGTATGTATTTTTAAGTTGTACCTTCATGAGAAAACAATAATTACGAATGCATTTTCATGTAATGCATGCAATATATTTTGGTGGTGTATATTTTCGTGGAAAATTTGAACCTTCCTTAAGGCGTTATGAAATTAGAACGCAATCTACAAATATTTCAAATTAAACTTGATGAAAGTAAGTTGGTCCCTTTGGAGTCCCTTCATGAACCGCTTAAATTCTTTTGTATCTTAAAAAAATTAGTTAAACTTTTCAAAACTAGGTTAACGAATTTTCTGAGGGCTTAGCAACTCTCCTCGTTTGGAAACTTGCTTAGGATGGAGTTTAAGGGACAAATTAACTTTCAAATTAGCAAAATATG
>JAQFZW010002353.1:0-17967 GCA_034687055.1 Heteromurus nitidus | reverse complement strand
TAAACTCCTTGAAACATTTTTTTCCTCTTTAAATTACAATTGGTTGTTATGTTGGTTGACTTGTCTTTCCTAAAAATATTTAAGACGAGAGTTGACGAAGGTGATAGAATATTTTCTTGACAAGTGTGCAAGCTTCTTCCACTGATGATGTAAAAAAATGAGCAAACTTCTTTGGAGTTTTGTTTTCAATACAAGTTTTTTAGCGAAAACTGATTGAGAATATCGATAAGTGATTGGAAAATGGTGTAGTTTATCTTCGCATTATTGAGATTGATTGAGCTCACACACATATTATGTGCCAAATACCAATAGCTCCTTTTAGTAGCTATTGGTCCAGATAATTATAATGGAATATACATGCGACTAAGGTACATCAAGAAGACGATTCTAATCATGAGAAAAAATTGTCTCTTTGGTTGAATGGGAGAAGCTAAGGATGAGTCTTCGTAATAAAGCTTCTTGTCAACCCTCTCTCTCTCCGTATTTCACTGCGCCCAAGAAAATATTTCATCATGAGCAGGCTGCAGCTGTACAATGTCAACAAGAACACGACGACATTTTTTTCGGTTTCTTCGAGCGCAGCACTACATCTAATTTCGGAGTTAGTTAGTTATCGGCGCTCTGCAGCATACGCATATAAGAAGCCGCACTACGGAAAAAAGGGATGAATGGAAGCAATGAAGAATAAGAAAAAACTCTTTTATTTTTTTGGTTTCCATATTCTCCCGGAGGAAGTTAGCTGTCAGTTGGAAGCTAGCTGTAAGTAAAAGCATATGCTGTTTCGTCGAAAAGTTCTCACATTGGTGCGCAAAGGAATTTTTCTTTCGAAGAGAGAAACACTAGTAGTTCCCAAAGAAGAATATGGAAGGAGAGAGAGAGAGAGTTAAAGCATAAATATTTCATCTCAGCCCCCGCCCCGACCAACCGTGCGTGGCCACCGTCACCGCTCGCTCCTACTGTTCCTGATACCATTTTACACCATGTTTGCCTTGTGCCATAACATATTGCAGTGCGTCGGTAGTGCACTTTTTTTACTTTATACTCTTGAGTATATGCACTATGCGACTATGCCATGCCGCCTTCTTTCGACTTCCAAAAAACTTCATTCTTTAGATTGTGTGCATATGGTTGCAATATGAAATCCACAGACGATATAACACGCAGAAAAAATTGTCGAGACACAGGGTGACTTATTACTTTGTCGAGGAGGCGAAGCAAAAGCGTATATATTCGTAATACATGTGTGGAGTTGGAGTAGTAGCCTGCACTGCACAAGTGTACACGGTGACAGTTTCAAAACCCCAAGAATTATGATGGTTTCTGATAATACATACATGGCTTCTTGAGAATGGAATAGGCAAATGTATGCTTTATTTTTACTCGGATTTTGTTTGTATCTGTAAAGTAACTGCTGCGTTCATTCGCATATCTGCACGACATACATATATACCTTGGAACCATATTTCAGGACTTAAGCTTGGTTGAATTTAAAAAAATAAAATAACGTCGCACAACTATTGTTTTATGAGTGAGCATGCGTATAGCACATGCACACCAGCACCCCAATAACGATTATCTTAATCCGTTTCATAACTTGTTATTTTTTTCTCAGGGACATTTTCCCCTCTGAGTAATAAATGGGTTTATAATAAACACTATAATTTGTTGAAGGAGTTGATTGAGTTGTTAGAAGCATTCATGGAGGAGTTTACTTCACTCATATAAAAATAGGAGGAGTTAAATCACTGAATTGCATGTTCTACATTGGCTTTCAGTTTACTTTTGTTGGATTCGTTGACGCATGCCAGGGTAAAAAAGTCTCTGCAGATAAGAACATTTTTTTAGATTTTCTTGTCAGGATACGAATTAAACTTGGAGATGTACGAAAAAATGTCCCAAGGAAATTTTTTTACCGCAAAAATTCCATATGGTTTTTCCGGTAGTGACGACCAATGAAAGTACAAAGGTTAAGAACAAAAGTCGTCGGCCGTTGGTCCATAAATTTTAATCAAAGTATCACATCATTTCATTTACGCCCATTTGGACAATTCTGTAATCCGAAAAGCCAGCTTCGAATTTCCAAAGTCAATAAATTTGCAATCCAGAAAACCTGAAGTTTTCCTGCTTCAGGATTGTTTTTACTCTATGGACAAACATTTACGATGTCGGTCGAGGTATTAGTAAGAGAAACGTTTATTTAATGAAAGATAGAAAAAAAAGAAATTACTCCAAGAAAATTACCCGA
Organism: Heteromurus nitidus; assembly: GCA_034687055.1. Lineage (NCBI taxonomy): Eukaryota > Metazoa > Arthropoda > Collembola > Entomobryomorpha > Entomobryidae > Heteromurus > Heteromurus nitidus. The sequence continues at coordinate 15,722 of JAQFZW010002353.1, read as the reverse complement.
AAATAATCTAGCTGCAACAATCCTCCTCTCTCTGTTATTTATCTGGAGGATGAATGAAGGAGAATAAATAAAATACCTTCGGAAAATGTAATGGATAATAGGGAAAAGAAGAAGGGGGAGAGAGAAAAAAAGTGTATAAAGTATGCATGATCTATCGAGATGGAATGAAGAAAAATTGGATGAAATAGAGTGAATGCATTTCACGAGAGTGAGTAAATTCAGAGAAAATCCCCTGAAAAAAACGGGGAAATGAATAACTCAGAGAGAAAATGGTCTTGGACAGATGGATTGCATGTTACTATTTCCCATGTGCAAAAACAAGCCAGAGAAAGAGAGAGTCTCATATTATCGGACTTTATTTTGATTGGATTGGATGGCTACTTTTTTCCCTTTCGTTATTCGTTTTGGTTTCGCTCCGTGCATAACTATAGTATTAGTAAGTCTTTATAGTAATAGTAAAGCTAAGAATGAATATCGCACACACAGCACGCCTAATGCATTTAGCAGAGTAATATAAAAGCATTTTCCTTCGCTCGTTTCTATACACGGTCGAGTAAGAACTAAAGCTTGGATTAGCATTTCATGCAGCCCACATGGAAGAGAAATGGTGGACGGAAGAAAGGAAAGAAAGGAAGAAGGTGAATTTCCTGATAACACACTCCTCGTCTCCCCATTTTTCTCCCGATTGGATAAGTTAGGCCGAGCTGTCGCCTTAACTCTTGTTTCTCAAGCCATTCGTCTTCGTCGAGAATGTCTAGTCTTGAAGAAGGCATTCTCGTTCCCCATCTGAATAGTTTCCTATGCGGCTTAACTTGGGAACGAAAAAACTTGGAAAGAAAGTTGTAGTTTATTTACAGCTTGGAAGCGGATCTATGCTGGAGTGTGTAGGAATAGGGCTAAAACTCCGTACTGTTTTGTCATTTACAAGCTCTAATGCTTGCTGTTGCCTATCCCCGTCTTCTTGAAGAATGTGTGTGAATTTTGTGCCTAAAATCTAAGAATATGGTTCAATGGTTCACACATGTCCCCATACTCCCCACAAAATCCCAACATTGAGATGGCATTCTGTTTCCTACGATTTCCCTCTAAATTAAAATATTTCGTATTTTAAACCTCATCTTATAAACGTCATATTTTTTGTAATCTTGCAGGTGCAAACGGGCTTCGGCGTCGTGGCCGTCAGACGTACACCCGCTACCAAACATTGGAGCTGGAGAAGGAGTTCCACACGAACCACTATCTGACGAGAAGAAGGCGGATAGAGATGGCCCATGCCCTTTGTTTAACAGAACGACAAATCAAGATCTGGTTCCAGAATCGAAGAATGAAACTTAAGAAAGAGATCCAAGCCATCAAGGAGCTGAACGAACAAGAGAAACAAGCCCAAGCTGCCAAGGTTCTCCACGGCGTTGATGGCCAAAACTAAGAGGGAATTTTTAGGGAGAAAAGCAAAAATACAATTTTAATACTAAAAAACTCTGTAAATACATATTACATAATTTACGATCTTATAGAAGGAAGAATCCAGGTGAAAATCAGAAAAAAACGTTTGTTTTTATGTACAAAAAAAACAAAAGAAAAATCTCAAGGAAGTTTAAGCAAACTTGAAACTTTCTCAAAACAAAAAAACTTTTATTCGAGCAAGCAATCCAAAAAAATGTTTCCATCTTTATGAAAAAATGCTTTCAAAACGGGAGAGAAAAAATCAGATTTTTTTCCGAGATGGACAAAAGTTTAAAACGATTTACGGTTTTAGTAAAAAAAGAAAATGATGAACAGTACTACTAAAATAAATATATATTGTTACTCTAAACGTAAAAAACATTTTACTTACAATATATATATATATGACCGTGTGTTTTAAGTGTGTATATTTCAAACTATACTGTATTATTATTACACTATGAGCATATATAGTGGTAGTGAAAGAGTACGAAAAGTGGGGGAAATGAGATTCCAGAAAAAAGGAAGAAACGCATCGCGCAAAAGCTTTTTTATATTATTTTCCAGTGATCAATTACATATACACCTATATTGATCACACGAACTGGATAAATTTGCGAGGAACACGAAAAAAAATGAGATCGGCACGGTGTGAACAAAATAAAACCAAAATCTCTTTTTTCCAGAGAAAAAAGTAATTTTCAATCAAGTATTTAAATAATAAACTTTTTTGTGTAAAAAAAACTCTTATACATTATACACTCTAAATAGTAGATAGTTTGTGAATTGTTAATGTAACAGAGAGGATAATTTACTTATTTAAGAGATTTTTAAGGAACACAGATGTACTTCCATTGTCATCCCGAGATAAAAAAAGATATACAGTTTACATGCATTACGTAATACCTACACAGTTAAAAGAGTTTTTTCAGTGTACTGTACTGTTTCACAAATGGAAAATAAGGAAACTTCTTTCTTTCGAAAAAAAAACTATTATTCTTAAAAAATATACTATTGTTATACTACTTACTACTTTTTTGATGAAAGTACACTAAAATGTACAAGTATACGTATGGAAAAGTATAAATACTATAAATTATCTGAGATCCTCCTTTTCTTGTACCAGTTCACAATTACAAAACAATCTTGTAAGAAAAAAATTCTAACCTGTATGATTATAATGAACTATTAGTATCGGTCAGTGTCAATAGAGAGAGAGGAAAAAAATTAGTTTTTATGTGCAGAATTATAAGGTGATTAGGAAAAAAATTATTCATATAAACTCGATTACTACAAAGTAGAAAAGGATTTCTAGAGAAATTTTACTTATGTGTACTTTTACTGTAAAGAATATATACGATTTTTTAAGTTCCTGCCATCATCAACTAAGTACGAGTTATTCTCTAAAAGAAAGAAAAAAATATTCTCCCTCCTTCATCCAGCCTGTATTAGTAAAAACATCCTTCACTTCTTGAGAAAACCTCTTCAATAATATCTTCTTCTTCACTTCTCCACATTTGAAAATGCTGAAAACAACAACAACTTGTACTACACCTGCAAAAAGGAATACTATGAAAAAAACTTCTTTCCACACATTCACGAGACAACGAAACGGACAACTCACAACTGACTTGACCGGTAAGTGAAAATTTTTGCAAAAAGATTCTCCACATATTTCACATTTTTTATAGAAAGGATTGCACCACAAATCACAAGACATTTCAATTATTGCAGTGAGAGGTATTCTCTAAGAGAAAAAAATCAATAGTAATAGTTTCCCCCTTTTATTGCATTAAGATTGTCTGAAAGAAGAATCCTCGCGAAAAAAATGAAGTTCAACAAGCATCTTAAATGTGTGGCTTTTGCATTGATTTGAACAAGTCGGGGGGAAAAGTAGAATTCCACAGAGAAAGATTTTTATTTTTTTGCAGTGAGTTGCATTCTTGCAAACACATTTACTACACATCTAGCTATATAGTAGAGAACGTTTTGCCGTCATAACGTTACACTGCTACTCTCTCGGTTTTTTCTTTTCTGCACGCTTGATAGAACCGTTTAAAAAGGAGTAAAAGTCGGGGTGTAAGTGATTTGAGTACGTTGTAAATGCCACATAACCATTTTCATGAGTATAATTTTTGTCAGATGAAGGCAACCAGGGTATAAAGTGTTTCTAGCTGGCGGAGATTCTATATAGTATTGCACGCCGCGCTATATAGACTCTTTCACGGCGCTGTTTACGCACTCAACTGACATTCTAAGAATTTTCATGGAACAAGATGTGTACATAACCATAGGCGTAGGGGTGATATAGTGATGCGCACAAACGAGACCCTATATATCCTTTATAGTCACTTACATTCCCTTTATAGACTCGGAAAAAGATATTGATGTTATATGTCGGTATGATGTGCCTAGGTTCGGGCTTTTTATTATTATCTAACTTTTATGCTTTTGTGTTATGTTTGGTGGTGTTTTTGATGTGTCTACATTACAACACTGATGCGTGTGTACACTGGTTTTCCCTTCGCTAAAAACTTCATTCTATGTTTCTGCGTTTTGTAGAGGTGTCTTACACCAAGTATGGGCAATGGCATGGGTGTCTATGTTTTCTATATAACATTAAACTTGAAGTTTTGGGATCATTACGAGTGCGCTTTACTATAGTACACAAAAGAAGCTTGTGCACGCTGATCTCACAACTTTCTGTTTTCCTCGCTCTGCTCTGGTCTGGATGTGCCGACCTTTTATTTTATGATTACGATCCGAATGTGTGGTGGCATCACATTTTCAAAAAACCTCAATATCAGCCAACATCGTAATGCCTCTAAACCAAAAGCAAGCCTTGTATGCCGCTGGTCTTATATTGCTTTTTAAGAGCAGAGCTAGCTCAGGTTCAGGTCGAATGCCTTTTTTGCACTTGCATTGAGCACGGTTTTCACAAACTAAACGAGAAAGAAGAATGAAGATCGTAGAGGTACGTGTGCCTGAGTTGCATTTCTGTTGAGACGAAGATCAAAAAATACATAAGAGTGGAAGAGAGTCATTTTGAGCGAAGAAAATCTTGAAGAAGAAAAAAAGTTGTGTGCAAAAAATAGTGCCATTATGTGCACATAGTACATTCCACTACGCATTCACACACATACACACACTCCAAAAAGTTGTCACGAGCAGACGTGTGTGGTGGTGCAAGTAGAAAAGAAAGGAAGAGAGAGGATTTTTGTTGCAGGTCCCTTGTGACTTCTTACATGCAACGAGGTTGGAAAGACGTTTCACAAAATGTAGTGCATGAAAATGAAGTAAAAACTGGGCAGAAAAAGCAAGTCAAGCTCAAGTCAACTGAAAGTCCCATCCGAGAAAATCTTCTTCTTCTCTCCACATTTATTTTCGCCTACATTCACATTTATGCTCGCTGAAACTGAAACGAAAACCATTTCTGCTGCTCTTTTGGTCTCTCGCGTCTCTCATCCTTCCCGTCTCGTCTCAACTCCTCAGCTCTCAGCTCACTATTTTTCTCCTCCTATACTTTCCTCATGCATATACTATACACTTTTACTATCTTTTTTACTAGCAATAAACTTGATTGACTATGTAAACAAGTTGTAAAATGAGTAATCAAACTTTTCATTCCTTTTTCTCCTCCACAAAATTTCTCCCACTTCTATGCACTTGTTCTCTTATTGCATACTACAAGAATATGCATATAGCCATTCTTATAAACATGTAGTTTATGAAGATGTGCTTCTGAGATTGCACTATGATGATCTCTTTTATAGCCTCTTCTAACACTTTTCCTCCTTCCTTCAGAGAGTGATGATATGAGCAGACTAGTGCGGTTCCATTGGTGTGATGATATGGCGTGGTTCACTGCAGTAATGGATGCATGCTAAATGTTTTATTTATGGAATTGTTACTCAATCCAGTTTGCACGTAATGCTTGTCTGCGTATAAATATCTCCTCTCTCTTCTCTGTGTGAAGCGCGTTCCTTTTGCTCACTCACTCACACACATATACACACGCCTTTTTGAGTTCAAATTGGCAATAAATTTGCGAATTGTTATCTTCTCTTGCATGCGGATATCATATTACGTTTTATATGGATTAGTTATCGCTAATTGACACTAATTAGCTATTTGGTTCGTCGTAAAATTCCTCTCAAATGCTCAGATAAAATACTGATCAAAATACATACTTTATATTCAGGGAGAGACTGTAGACTGCGTACAAGCTAAAATATCATCCACATTTCTCACTCTCGTAAAAGTAGAGAAATGTTGAAAGAGATGGCGGAATCATAGAGATTTTTGTGAGCAAGAGTAAAATATTGTACATTCTGGAGCTCCTCTATTTATCAGTACTACGGACTTGTTTCTTGTGTTCAAGTCTCTGTGTACGGGCTGGCCACTTTTGAGGATTTTCAGGAGAGTAAAACGAGATATTTTATGCCATCTGAGTTTACATGAATTGCACCTCTTCTGAATGGCTTGTTTACGACCTTCTCACACTGAACGAGTCAATTGAAGTTGTTCCAGTTGTTCGTATTCGTGTAATTCTATATTATTGCGAACGACGCTACCCTATCTAGTCTCCAAATATTACGCACTTTTAAAAATATATTAAGTTTGCGGCATTTAATTTTAGCATTAAAAAGAGGAATTTTAATATTCCAATTTCTGTCATTATTTTACAAAGTGTGATCCCAAACTACTCTTCTCCCATGAAAACTTGGCTTCTTACGCACCTTAGAAAAAGGAGGGCCAAGCTGGATCAATGTATTTCCTCCCGACGGCGGAGGAATACATATTACGTCAAGAAGAAGTGTGACGCAATAAACTTTGAGTATACTTTTTTGACTATTTCAAAGCATACGAAGAGTACCCTTCAATAAGAAATTTTACGAGGTGTTATGTGTTCCCAAGTATTGGATCTGCGATGTAAATATGTGTACCGTAATTCATTTGGTGTAAAAGAGTATACTCCTCGTAACATCATCATCATCATCATATCTCCAGCATAAAATATAGTATAAGCTTTTGAGCGGTATGCCTTTTTCTTTATTTTCCTGCATGTTTACAACAGGCGAATCAACATCCACACAATCTCCCAAGTCAGTTTTACTTTCAACAGTCGTTCGAGATTTTTATCATAGTTTATGAGGGAAAACGGTCATAAATGTAACAATAAAGTTTTACTAATATGCCCGTGAGAGTGAAAACGCTGATAACATTTATATACATAATGCCTATACGCTGCTTGTGCAAAACGAAAAGATCGTGTGTGTGGAAGAATTTGATCGTGTTCGGCAGGAGTAGTGGCATCACACATTTTCACCATTTATAGACTCTTTTATCTGAAATCTGATAATCAAATTTTCTTCTTGGTGCCACTGCCATTAGCTCTTCTCATATCCCAAGAGAAGCCCATTCAGGATGATCATATTACACAATTATGTTTACTCAAATAGCTCAAGATAATAAAGTATACAAAAATGTGTGTTAATATCGTGCTAAAAATCCTTTTTTCTCTTTGTGTGTTACAGGTTGCTAATTTTTTCCCTATGGACTTCACTTCACAAAACACAACTTTAATACTCTCCCTTCAAAACGTCATTTGAACTTCATCACATCACTTTCTCCGTTTCTCCTCTCATCTTTCCGTGACTTTTTGCAACAAGAAACAAATGATCCTCTCACCACAGGTAATGACAAAACTCTCAAGTTTACTGGAAAAATTTTCGTGTGAAATATCGGATAGGTTAATAATTGTGTGAAAATTTGCAAAAGATATCGTCATACATCACACACACATACGTACTTTTTAAATCCTTGTGGTGTTTATTAAATGCCGAGTGAGAGTACACATAAAAATAGATATGAAATATTACGATGAAGTGTTTTACGAGAACAGGAAACATTTTGAAACCAAAAAATATGCTAACGGATGAAAAAAATAACTTTTGAACCAACAGTATACGATAAAAATATACGATTTCTATTTATATTGTTATTACAAAAAAATTACACAAAATGTTAATGATAATTATAGGTAGAAAAGGAAAAGAAGAAGAAAATCTATATTACCGCTAATTTTTATTTAGGGAGTATTCTCACGGAATTTTAAAATGAACAAGTGGCAGATACGATGATATTCTTAAAAAATCATAATTGTAGTGAAGGAAAAAAACGCAGGAGATTACAAAAAAATTTATAGAGAGGTCGAAAGAGGATTGCATAAAAAAGGTAATTTTATTAATAGCGACAATTTCATCTGGTATACCATTACACAATTAACTGTCATAAATATTTATTATGATACGATATACGACAAAAATAGCAAACACACGGTCGTTATTTTTTTGTAGCTACACGAATATAATATGATTTTTATGATGCTATGCTGGAGACTGTGAGAATATTTCTCTGATTTTTTCTTGTGTATCTTAACTTGATTCTGAAGAGAGCAAAAAAGGAAATGCTTAAGTTTTTTTTACAAAAATTCGAAGATATGAACTTTATTAATATTTGCAAATTATGTTCTGAATTTTAGTAGAAAGTGTTGAAACCAGAACGATCCTCGAAATTCGAAAGGGAAAGTGTACCATTCTTTTTAGCGATTTATTGGAAACAGGCAATCCTTTCTGCAGCCAGTGTTGCAAACATTGGAGATTGTAGCGAATATAGCTTTACAAAAACTAATTTTTAAAAAGATCAAGATAAGATACTGAAAGATTTTTTCTTTTCTTCCTTGAGCCAGTGACTTTAAGTGACAAAAAACCAACATGAAATGTACGTATACGGTTATGTGGATACCAGTGCTTATAAAGTCTATTATATGTATATTATAAATATTATAACACGGCAATAGAAATTAGGTAGAGATTTAAGCGAGAAAGAAATTCTAGGTTTATAAAAAATAATGAGCAGTAAATGATACATACATTATACAGACTACAGATATAAGGCAGTGTACAGATTCAGTCATTTCATCAAGTCAGGAATCAAACAGAAAAAAAAGAACCACTCATCTTTAATATTTAAAATAAAATAACATCAAAATCAAACAATCCTCATCTAAAGTAAAATTGCAGTCAAAATTTTGTATACGAAAATTGAGAAAATTATGATTTTACAAGTTACAAGACTATGCATATAGCTTTCTTATTATTGGTTTCTATTTCGAGCTCCAATATTATATTACGTCGGTTGGTCTCGGTCCTCATTGGACAAACGCCCAGTTAGCCCGGCCCACTTTAATAATGGTCTTTGAAAGCTCGCTTGGAAAGACTCCTTTGAGGAGACCCATATGCGCCCATTGGGTCTAGATTAACAAATAAATACGTGAATGGATTCGGTATATAAATACATTTGTAATCTTGAACTCATTTTTGATAGATCAATTCCCAAAATTCGGTCATGATTTATTTTCCGTGTACCTGCTCAAATCATTGATTAAAATGGGCATGTATGTATCGTTCTGTTTTATTATTACGGTTATTTTGTAGAGTAGAGATGGTACATAGTCAGTTTCAACTGAAAATCCGAATTCACAAGGGGCAATATTGAATATACATTTTAACCAGTAATTTTTCATTTTATTTTAGGGTTACTTAGCTAGAAATTACATGAAATTGACTCAATCAAAGAAACTATATAGCAGAGCCCTTTTCCTCCGATAATTTTTAAAGCCTTGATTTAGTTCTGATGTAATAATCATCTCTCACCCACTACTACGATGTATACCAATGTTCAAGAACTGAAATGCAAATGTATACGAGTACGTCTCCGCACACTTGCGAATTGTGAGAGCGTACACAAATTTGTACTGGTCTTGTTTCCACCTTTTTTTATCCCATTTTGTTTTTAAGACATAATATTTTACACAAAAAAGATGCTAAATATTTACGCATGAATTACATACGTATACGGTATATATAAATACACTACAGCAGAAAAATATTGTATTCATTGGCTTATATGAGGCATTACAATGGTGTCTTGCAAAACTAAATAATATAACGATGTTCATACCTACAAACACAAACTGACACCGTAGTACTTTTTAAGCAGACACAACACAATCACAGGAGAGCGACTTGTAGGAACACAAAAATAACTTTGATCCTTTCCCCGAGAAAAAAAGCCAGTGATACCAAGCTAAAAAATATATATACGAAAAATAACAGCACACCTTATTGTGTACTTTGGTGTTTTTGTAGTCTTTTAACAAAACGAATATTGGCCGACAATTTTAATTTTTAAAGGAGGGCTTACGCAGCTATATATTATTTGTATACGATACCACCATTTTAATTAAAAAATATCATAAGCTTTATTACAACACGACTGTTTTCGTTGAAACATTTATGTATACCATGATGTTTTCTGGTGTTTAATTGTGGTTATGTAAAACAATTATCACACTTTTGTTTTTTTCACAAACTTCTCAAATACATTTTAAACAGTTTTTTAGCTTTATTCTTATATTTTATGGAGACCTTGGAAAGTACATATATAAAAAGAGGCAACTGATAAATATATGATGATAAAACACGTATACGTATACAGTTACTATTACTAAAATTGCAATTACAAAGTTAGCTAATGTGTGTGTACATTTGTTAAGGATTTTACTACGGCGAGAACGACATAAGAAGCAACAACTGTGTATACAACAAAAAAATATTCATCATCACTCACGAGATGATGATGTGACAATTGCAATTTATTGTTTCACCTTGTAGCTTTTACGTGTGTATATGTTGCATATTATAATTTATAGGAATTTATATAATTTCGACGAGTTGAAATCAAAGATGTAATTGTATTATTAAATAGTACTCGAGTATATATGTTATTGTTATTATTATTTTGGCTATAGTATATAGCTAGAATTTATTATTATTGTTATTTGAAAATGTGTATACTATTCGAATGATCTTTTACGATACGATTATTTAAGATGATTTTACAATTTAGTGAGGACGGATATAAACGTTTCGATGAAGAAAGATGAGGAAAAAAATGGTTGAGATCAACGAAGTAAATATTAAGCGAGAAAGGATATGATAATGATGATGATGCTGTGTAATACTAATAATAATACATTAAACGTATAAAGAAAATGGTAACTTCTACGATGATTCTTACTATGATGGTTACAACATACCGTTAAATGTATTGTACTGTGAACTGTGACTTTTGACTGTATGATGTCTGATGGATTCCCATTAAAACTTGTAGAAAAATATGGAAAAAACACTTTGAGTCGGAGAGTTTAAGTTTTATTCTTTTTACGAGCATTCAAAATTGTGTGAAAGTGAGAGACAGAGATATAAAGTTAGTACTTAAGTAGCACCTTCCATAAAACATGACATCATCAAGAGTAGATGCGTACATTAAGCATCCCTACCCATATTATGCTACTAAACCATTCCGCCATACTCTAATCAAGGATTTCTATTTTCAGTTATAATTCTCGTGTTTTTGTCACTGACAAAATCTCCTTGTTGAGGTTTACATACATAAAAAAGCAGTTATGCTGCTGCTGCTGCCGTCCTTTCCACTACGCGTGAACTAACAGGATCTCAACTGGGAACAGAAGGAAACAACAGGGGACGCCTACCTTTGGGGTGGCCAAAGAACGGAGCGTAGATACGCAAGTAAGCGAGAGTGTGGCTACTCTCAACTCAAGCTCTGAAGCATCTCCGCACGACCAAGGCACGTTGTTGCCAGCTCTACTATGCCCTTTTCATTGGGCTTGGGAGAAGGGGAACTTTCATGTATTCATACGCTCCATTCACTAACTTTCTCTTGCTTATATACAGCCACCAATACTGTTTGATGTGAGGTGCATGATTCATTTATTGGTTCTAATTCCCTATACCTATATACAAGCATATACGGAACTGGACCTTGCTGTAATCAAATTCTATGATACTGGAAGTAACGTATACACACAAACATTGTTAAGTGAAATATCAAGACGGAAACATTGATTCACATTTTCACCAAATGCACGCACATTCCTCTAACGTACTTCATTATTCTATTTCAGAATTTTAAGTGGATTTTGAAGGGAAAGGTATGGAAAATTGGAAAAAAAGAAGAAAAATCCTTTGAAACTCTACTAAAGCCTCTTCTCTCCAATCTTTTGCAACACCTTCACTTTCCCCAATCCCCCAAAGGAATCCCCCTCTCCTCTTCCCTTTTTCTCAATTTTTTTTCAAATCCAGAGGATCCAATAAGAAATAGCCAAGGAAGCAACTTTTTTCATCCGTTTTATTTTCCCAAGATTTATTTCTTTTTCGAAAAAACTCATTTTCTTCCATTCTCCTCTCAACCATTACAAACCCAGAGGAGTATATCTTGTGGATGTGTGTAACTATGTATCTACATATATACCTATTTCACTTTCTCACATGGACGCAGAAAAAAACGATATAAAGCATGGGAGTAACATTACATCATGGAGAAGATACCAAAAAAACTTGGATGGAACTTTCCACTGTAAGAAGGAAAAAGCAAGTCTTCTTCTCTCGCAGCAAAAAAAGGTTCCACTCTTTCAACTCCACTGAGCAAAGTAAGCAAAGGGAAAGCTGGAGAGAAGTCCTTGTCATGAATGTTAGAAAAAGATAGGAAATAGAAGCTCAGTGAGCTCTTTTTTTAAAAAAAAAGTAGGAGAAGAAGAAGTGGTTGGCAGAATGTTGAATCACAGCAGCAGGCAGAAATGTAGTCTCTTTTTTCCATTCTTCTTCCAGTGAGTTGCGACTTTGGAATTACGGAATCCCAAAAGAAGTTTTTTCTATGTCCTCTCAAAATGGATTCAAAGAAGGAGCGTAGGAAGGAAGCAAAAAAGGAAAAAACATCTCTCTCTCTCTCTCTCTCTCTTGCTCAGTTCACAATCATTTTATCCGTATACAGAAGACGAACTCGGAGAAAGGAGTAGAAAAAACACGCATACAAGTTTTTGCTCTCTCTCAAACATTGCATCACTAAAAGAAGAATACGAATTGTACGTAACATGCACGGTTTGATATTATATCTTTTTTTGGACTGAAAAAAATAGATCGGTAGATGCACAACCAGTGCAAAGTATGAGGGAAAAGAGTGAGTGAGAAGAGAGAAATCTTTTTTGTGTGCGCTATTCCCAGAGTAGAGCGTAGTCTGCAGGCAACTTCCGGAGAAGCAGAGACTTGTGAGTTGTTTAGATTAGGAAAAGTGCTCTGATGATGACTCTATCTTTTATACGACCAGACTAGTCCTCTTACGACCGCATTCGCAGCTACTTAAAAGCAGTGAAAGTAGACATGGATTCACTAACTTGAAAAAAAAACTGGAGTAGTAACTCAAAAGGGAAGAAAAAAAGTAAGGGAAAGCGAGTAAGAAAAAAAGTACAGAGTAAGCAAACAAAAAATAGACGAAGAAAGTATATAACGATGGTGAACAATATGTACATAGTCAGCAAGAAAAACACTTGTGATCATGATAATACATACTTGTGTTGATGATGATGATGCGAAAGAAGCTTCTTCCTTGAGAGAGAGTTGAGAGTATAGTAGAGAAAACCCTTGCATATTTTCTATGTTCGCATGTTTACTATTTACACCAAGTTGTGAAGTGGAAAGTGTATGCTTCCCCTTTTGAGCACACACAAGCGTTTTTTTTCTTAATAGAAGAGGCAGGGATGTATGTATGCATGTACAACAATAATAACATCACAGCCACTTTTACAAGTGTGAGCAAAGCTACTACCGCCACACTAGTTTTACTTTTTTTCTCTTCTTCTACCTTGAAACATTTCACTAAAAGTTGAATGAGCTTTTTTTCTGGAGAAACTTAGGAGAGAAAAATGTAGGGGAAAAAGGCTGGAGACGAAGGAGCATCAGAGAGAGAGAAAAAAAAGAAAAAAACGCCTTCATTTTCTTTATTTGACCCTTGAGTCTCATAAAAGCATTACTCCGTGACCAACAAAACGTGTTTTCAGAAATTTTATTTTTTCCTCTTTCTCCGCTCCCGTCTCTCTCTCTCTCTTCTATTGTTTGTATTGTGTAGGCACATTTCTGGGGAAAGTGTTTGTATAAAATGTTACGTGTACAAAGAAGGAAACCGGAACGAAGAATATCTCTGCTTTTGAGACGTAAACCAAAGTCTATTTAGATGTTATTTGCTTTCTTCCAACAGATAAAACTGAGTGAGGAAGGAGAAATATATGCGTGTACATACATAAAGGTTCTCACGTTTGTTAAGATGGGTGTTTATACACCAACTAAAGTTCTACAAGTTCTACGCATTACTTCATTCTCCGCCACTTGATGTCTTGTAAAATTGCAGCAGGTAAAATGGATGATTACTATAGATTAGAGGGAGATTGTTAAAAACGCTAAAAAATACATTAGCTTTTAATAACTTAAATTGCATCTTCAAGAAATTACCGAGTTCACAAAAATGGAGATCAAAAATAATTAAACATCGAAGTTCGTAAATGCATCCTACGATAATGTAACAAATAACACAAATAAGACTTGTTGTAAGACTGTTAACAGTAGCGTTAGCATTCGTATGCCTTCTTACTCGTTTTTATAAGAGTTCCATTTTTCATACCAGATCAATCCGGCTACAAGTGGGAATCCGCTATGGATCACCACCAATTTCAATACTGTGAGCATTGTCAAATCATAAAAAATAATTTCATGCATCACATCTCATCCGTAACCAATTCAAATTATAACCTATTCAGTCCCAACAGTTTTTACGAGAAAATCGTTCAAGTCTTGTCAAACTTTTATATATAATTCGTTCACATCTCATCTGAATTCTGAATCTTGCAACTCATTGTTGCATCTCCCCCATTTATGTCAGGATATGCCTAGTAACTACATAGATCTTTGCACATGACCAAATCCATCAACTACGAATAGCCTTACTCCTACCACAGAACAACGAACTTTTACAGGGATTATAAAAATTCTTCGAATTTAACATGTCGAAAGTATGTTACAGTTACTTACTATTTGACACGTAGTTTCAAACATCTCAATGTGAGTCGTGAGTCCATTGTTTTCCCTTCGTTCAAATTGTAACACTCATCATTTATTTATTCTGCGAAATACATTAACACAATGGCATCTTTATCCTAGATTTTTACACTAAATGAGGGAAAACTGTGAAGGAAGGTATTTTTATTTTATTTAAAAAAAAGTTGAACTAGTCTGATGACTCCCACATCGATACCTTATATTCCCAGTCTTATCAGAGAAACGCAGTCATGCAATGAAATGCGACAAAGGATTTTTTTGGCTAATGCACTAAATCCTTGATAGATAGTCGTCGGAAGGAAACTGGAGAGGGAAAAGATTTACAATTTTAAAAATATACGTGGTGTGAGCACAAACCTTCTACCATTTTCCCTTCCTCCTCTGCAATATATGAACATTTTTTTCTGACTTCACTTCTTATCATTCCTATTGTGTGATATACCTACTCTCCTCTTCTCATATCTCATGTAACAGACAACGAAAGACTTTTGCATGAATTTTTTTTCTCGGATGATATACTCAACGTGCAATGTATAACAACTGCTACTACTTACTACACTTGTGAATTTACGGTGTGCGTAAAACTATTATAGGAAATAATAAGAGAAGATTGGGTATAAGTAGGATAATGGCGGTGTGGCAGAGAGAGAGAAAAAAGCCAGGAAAAAAGGTTAGGAGCAGAGAGAGAGAGAGCAGGGAACACAATCGACCTTCACTTGTTCTCTGGTACGTGAAGAGCTCACGGAGTGTACGCGACCATTTTCAGATGACTTCATGCATGCGCATATGCATATAAGCATTATCCATAAGACAAAGACAGATAGCTCAGATGTAATAACTCAAAGACTCAAAAAGAGCGAGAAGCCTCTCTTGGAGGAAGGAGTAGTAGCAGAGAGCTTCTTAAAAGCAATGAGAGGATCTTCTGATATTATTATGCAAAGTGATGTATTTGTATGCGTAAAATGTGTGTTTGTAATCTTCGAGAGAGAGATATAGGAAATTGTGCACATGTATGTATCTATACATGAAGAAAGTATCTTGAACTTTTTTAAAGACTTGAGTTTCGTTCGATGTGTTAGATTTTAAACTTTTTATATATTCCATGTCACGTCCCTCCAGAGAGATTCTTAGAAGGAAGGAGTCTTCCATTTGGATTTTTGCAGGAAGGAGATCTCTTTCATGCAAACAAGATAGGTTCTTCTCTCTCATTCACTTGCAAGCATATACTCTCGGAGCCAGACCAGTCAT
>JAQFZW010002352.1:0-17974 GCA_034687055.1 Heteromurus nitidus | reverse complement strand
GTGGGAGATCTCCCGCTCCCACTCCCACTCCCATGGGAGAAAATCTCCCATGGGAGCTCCCACATACCCATGACTGAACACTCATATGATTTATTAGCAAAGTACAACTCCTAGGAAATATGACATGGGAAACTGGCATTATGTTTTTTATATTCCCAAAGGACATTCTTCAGTTAATTAATTTTAATCGCCGTCCAATTCAAATTTTGAATCATCTTCATCGCTTTCTCTTCCTGAATGGGTATCACAGAAGCGAATATATTCGCTTTACATGTTCGGATTATTGATGAAGTCGTGTTGTCGTTATACTTCAACGGATTTCGGGTGGCCTTCTAGCAGCCTAAACTACATTTCAAAGAAGGCCGAAGGTAGCCCATGGATACTGGTGCTCAACAATGCTCTTATGCGCAGCGTAGTACCGTAAGCAGTACAGACATTTAAATTCCTGATTCTTCTGTGAATCTCACGAAGTTGCATTGCATGTCCGACCATGCATTCAATAAAAAACTTATGCATCCGTTATTTATATATACTGAATTCGGAAATTAATATTCCGCTTTCCATATGCTTCATTACGATTGTAAGCTTCCAGCTTCTCTTCTACTCCAGTCGCAAAATATACATTTTATTTGCGAATTTAGGATCCTCATCATCAAATGAATGTTCTTCGGTTGGAACTATGTTTGAGATTACCGGGACATCGTCAGTAATCAGGAATATAAAAAATGTTGTTAATGAGGAATGTATTCCATAGCGTAATTGTAGGCCGGACGATAAACTGTGATATTTACGAAGAATTTCGTGGACACAGGAATACACCGAATTTCTATGGGCTGGTGTGTCAATTAAAAATGAATCTTTGGCGGAAATTGTTTTTATTTTTAATCATTTCGTTCATGTGCATAATGGGGTTACATGAAGCATCCACTTTGTCACCTGAATTTGAATAACCTTAGGGTTGGTAATTCAATGCAGGAATAAAGAAGCAGCAATTTCATGTGACTTAAAAATCTTAAACGACCATGCCATTTTAAATTATATTTAAGATGACTGCAAAACATTATAAGGAGCACCAAGTTCTCATCGTTCTATAAGCATTAAATTAGCCGTATTTTCTACGCAAAAACTTTCAAGTACAAGAGTTGTCAGTTTGTCAAAGTAATTATCTGAATAAAATTGGATCCTAATTGGCTTCCATGATTTCAAGTGCCTCCTGCATAAATCGGCCATTCTTTCGAGCTATTCGTCCCCTGCTTACACCCCAGTAATTATTTACATCCTTTTGAATAGTGTGAATCACTTTAACCGACGTTGAATAAACCTTGGATGCCATGCCTAGCGCGAAGACGATAAATATCGCAATAATAAGAGTGACAATGGAGTAAAACGCCAAAGTAAAGACATTTCCGTCCATCCATCTAAGTAGCAAGAACAGAAATACAATGTGAGCAAATACTCCAACTATAACCACAACTCCAATCGCGCCGCCCAACAAGCTGTTGTAAATCCCCGTCAAATACTGAAGCTTTCGATAGACAATTGCCACGTGGGGCTTTCGGCTTTCCTCTTCGTAGAAAAACAATTGACAACCTAAAGTAAAAATTATTAGTTAGCATTGTACCTTTTTTCATGTATTGAACGCAAATATATAACTTTTATTTGTCATACAAATCGACAATATGGAGACAGTCTTTCACGAATGCAAATCCGAAAATGAAGAAGAAGAAGGGATAGCAACAACATGTGCGACAGGAATCACACTTTCATACAGCGTCCAGACGATAAATACCCTGACGACTCTAAGGGAAATTGGAAACTTGTCGCACGTGAAGAATGGAAATGGAGGGAATTTGTGGAATATTGCGAAGGGTGTGAAAGTGATGTCAGGAATAATTTCAGTGATTATTGCGATTAAGAGTGGTAGGATGGATAGTGCAAAGCGGGCTAATTTACATATCAGAAAGTGAAGACTTTGTTAACTTACTTAAGGTCCGCGAGTTTGCAGTTTCAAACTTTAATATTTCATTTAGAAAGTATGAATGGTGAGATACAAAAATAAGAGAAATAGCACCGAAAATGTCCCGTTCAAAACTTGAAAATGGAATCGTCCAGATTCCAGTACTGCATTGACAAGCATTGATAAGGCTGTTACGAAAAATATAGTTGACTGTCGACAAACAAGTTTGGAAGAACATTTTAGGAAAAATACCCTTCGTCGAAGATCCCACCTGAGTGGTTGATACATTATCAGGGAAAGATAACGAGATAGAAAATGTTGGTGGGGTTCGGAAACTGTCCGAATTGCAAGGATTTCTTGCAGAGCTTTCTCTTTTACGCTCATCTTAAATGGATTGATTATGAGATACTAACATATGCATATGCTATTTTGCTTACCTGATTCTTCCAACCAGGCTTAAATTTATAAATACCGATTGAAAGAGACCAGGCTGACACATGGATATCAATGTCTCCATAAATATTTTATTATTTTGCCGCAAACTGTAAATATTAAATTTGAAAGTTGAATTCAGGCAACTATAGACAGTTAAGTGTGTATAAATGTTTCAGCATTTTTGTAGCCTGTATTCATACCAATGTAATCTATTATCCACCTTGTCTGACTTGGTTGAAATCAAACGTTGGAGTTGGAGGAAACAGGCTTCGTACATATATTTAACAGTTTTCTCCTGAAAGGTGTGAATATTTTATTCTTTAAATGATAAACTTCTATCATAATGAATGCATGAAAATATTCGGACTAATACAAAAAGTGCACAATACATTCTCAAAGTTTTTAAAATCAATACACTCACTGAAATTTGAACTATTTTCATTTTGAATTTGGGAAGAATTCCAAAAGGAATTTTAGACGAAGGCAAACTTTCAGGACGTCATTCTATTAGAAACGTACTTAAAAATTAAATACATGTTCAACGATTCATCAGCAAAAGACGGGCTTTGGTGGAAATTCTTTAGTGTTCGCTGTCAAATGGTGTCCACTGATTTAAAATAGCTAGTCCTAGTCCCTCTGTATTTGCTCCATTTCAACATTATTATTATTTCATTTGTTTTATTCGGTATACTGTCCTCTTCACTAATTTTGGAACATGGCATTTGCCAGACTGCTGGTTTATATGAGCCCTTCGTGTCAATTTCGAAGAATGATTTGGCCATGATCACGATCACAACTGTGATATGGGATAAATAATCATTGACACATTGAACACGTGAACACGCGGGTTGTCAGGTTGTCACACGCGCGATTGGAAAACTTCAACTTCATACAGCTTCAATGCATACGTTCAGCGATGTATCAATCGTTATAGTTAAGGTCTTACGGACGATCTTTCTTATAAAAATGAATTTTACGCATGAATTTTATTAACAAACATCCAAATCCTTAAAAATATGAAGTAGAGTCCAATTATAGGACTCGCATTAAAACATTGACTTGTAAATTCTAAACTCCAAAAGGATCCTCCTCAGTTAATGAGTTATCATCTCCGTCTCACGTCCTCATCGTCATCGAACTGAATCGATGCCACTGAAGGATATTCACTTTTACAATGGACAAATGATGAAGTCGTGGTGTTATCGCTGCTGCCACTGGCATGTCCCGTACTCACAATTGCTTCCTCCGCACTTTCAACCACTTTCTCCAAATGATATCGCACAAGGTGAACTCTCAAAAACGTGTTGGAAGCACAGCGTAATGCTTTTCCACAGAAGACACACGGACTTTCCTGGAAAGCCCTATTGCCCGCCTCCACCGGCGCAAGGATCTTCTCAATAATCGCGGCCACAGTGGATTCGAAAACAGATTTGGAAATGTGAGATGGTATTCTGGATGAATACAACTGCATCGCGTGCTTGACGTGAAGATGATGTTGGAGACCAAACATAGATGGAAAAACATTGTCACAGTAATCGCAACTCAGATTGGAATTGTCAGAGGGTTTTATGAAGTGAATCAGTTGGAGGTGTCGCTGCAAGGCCTCATGTTGAAAACATGTTTCACCGCAGAGGTTGCATTTGAATGAGCTTGGCTTATGGAGTTTCCTTTTGTGACGATACATGTTTTTCTTGTAGAGAAATCCTTGTCCACAAATGTCACAAGTGATGACGTCTTTCCTTAACTGTGCACTTGAAGTTTGCTGTGTTGTAATTTGTTGATTGTCTTTCTGTTGAATAATCTCTGCAAATTCAATTTCGACTGGTGCTGAACCTGTTGTTGTTGGCGTCATCACTTGCTTTCGCCTTTGTGTTTGAATACTTTGACAAACTGGATCTTTGTGACATCTGAGGACATGAAGTTTTAATTTTCTGATGTGGTCCGTAAATAATGCGTGACACAAGGGGCATCTCAGCTTTCCGTCCGAACTCCGAACAAGTTGCTCACTGTCAAGAATACGATCCACAGCGCATTTGACCTCTTCATTGGAAACATCGGAAGGTAGACGGTTTGATTTTGATAACATCTTCACTGGATGCATCATCAGCTGGTGAGCATTGAGGCTGGACATGTGGGAGACGTAGTTGGAGCAGTAAACACATTTGTGGCGGGTAGTGTAGCTCCTGGCGCGGGCTTGGCCTTTAATATTTCCATACCAAGTCTGATTCATTTTGCGCTTTGTTCTCCAGTTAACTGGCCTCATTGAAATTGACGACGTGGTGAAAACGGTACTTTCACAGGTTGTTTCTGCTGCGCAGTCTGCCGTTGGCGTTAGTTGTAAATCTTCAACTTCCATTTTAACAGGATACCGCTCAGGCTCAGTATTCGTGCCTTCGTCAATTTTAATGAAACGGGGTCCTTGTTCCGGGCCATTCATCAGAATGTTTATGTCATCACTCCTCAAACGCATCTTTGGGACAGAACACCGTTTTCTGGAACCTAGAAAGCCGAAAGAGGACAATTTCTACATTTCTACGTATTTTCTATATTTTACTATTTTCTATAAAATCACAAAAATCACGTAAAATCACTAACATTTTTCAGATGTCTCCATTCTCAATTTCTCCACAAACCTGGCATCTCCCGAATTGCTCTGAACCCGTCTCCGATATTCCCGAACGCGTTCCCCATCCGCAGTCCCTTTCCCAATGAATTCGTGCAGTTTCCAGGTACACCCTTCCAACTGTAATCGAATCCGCTCGAAATCCTGGAACAGCTCGTGAAACTCGTCAACAAGGAAGAAACATGCGTCGCAGAGAGACACTGCCAAGTTTGTTGATGAGCTTGTGGATCCATCTATCAATAAGGTTCCGTAGGAGGAATTGGGCAGTTTCTTTAAATCAATTTGTAAATAGCGAAAAAGCATTTTTAACGCTGTCGCTGTTGTCAAATCCATATTGTTTCTGTCCGACGGAGCACAATTCTGATTAAGGCAGAAGAGGCAGGTGCCCTTTGTGTCAATTTCGAGGACGGATTGGGCCATGATCACAACTGTAAAAAATCGGTTTATCGGACGATCAATCGTTGAAAAGTGATTGCAATGTTCACAGACAATAGACCACTGCAATGAGTTCAATGCTTGTGCTTTCCTGTCTGTAGTCTGAAGTAGTGAATTTATGTATTCTTCGCATATGAGCAAGCTCAAAACAAGAATCAAAACAAATACAAAATACTCTCCCTACATGCAACATGGATCAAGTTAGGGCAGAATACATGAATATGAACTGACGTGATGTGACTGTGAATAATAATATGCAAGTAGATCCATGCATGCAGATGGATATTAAATTTCAGCTTGATTTAATTTTAAAAAGATATTTATAAAAATGAAACATGTATGACTTTTTTGACAAAAATACACCTCGTATGCACAATATAGTTCGCAAGGATTGGCCAACACAATTATATTCTTTTATACGCAAATTAAATTAAATCCCCAAAAGGATCCTCGTCTGCAAATGAATGTTGAACGCCTTCCAATTCGGATCCGCTCTCATCCTCATCCAACTGGATGGGTATCACTGAAGGATATTCACTTTTACATGGGACAACTAATGTAGTCAAGTTATCATTGTCGGTGAGTTCAGGTTCAGGTATCATTTCCTTTTCAGCAATTTCAATCACCTTCTCCAAATGATATCGAACAATGTGGACTCTCATATACGTGCTCGAACACATGAGTCGTTTTCCACAGAAGTTACACGGGCTTTTGAGGTGCGCCCTATCGGCGACTGCCACTGGAAATATAATTTTCTCCACGATCGAAGCTACGGCGGCTTCGAACCCGTGTTCGGAAATGTGAGATGGTATTCTAGAAACGTATAGCTGCATCGAATGTTTGACATGAAGATGATACTGGAGGTTGCTCCTAACTGGATAAACCTTGTCACAGTAATTGCAACTCCAATTAGAGGGCGCGTTAGAATTTCTCGAAGGTTTTTTCAAGTGGAAAATTTGGAGATGAATTTGCAAATTTTTATCCAGTAAGAATGTTTTAGCGCAGAGGTCGCATTTGAAGGCTCCTGGCTTATGGGCTCGATTTTTGTGACGATGAAGGTATTTCTTGGAGAGAAAACTGTTTCCACAAAGGTTACAAGGGAAGTTGCGATTATTTAAGTGCAGATTTGATGTTCGCTTCGTTGCTGGTGGTACTCGAGGTGGAGTTGTAATTTTTTGTTGATAGACTTTCTCGAGAACTTCATGGTCGTCTTCGTCTTCCGAACATATTGGCGTCCTGGTCCTCACTTGCTTCCGTCCTCGTGTTTGATGAAAGTGTTGACAAATTTGATCCTTGTGGCGTCTCAGGATGTGAAGTTTTAATTTGGCGGTGGTGCCGGCTAATATTTCACCACACAACGGGCATGGTTGATTTGACTCGTTGTTCTCAGCGATGAGATTGTGATCAATTTTCTCATTACGAATAAGATTATAAATAGCGTCTATGACATCATTGTCCGAAACTCCGGGAGGTAGATGTTTTGATAAGAGCTGTGCAGGGTGCATCAGATGCTGGTGAGCATTGAGGGCGGGGTAGTGGAAGAAGTACCTCGAGCAGTAAACACATTTCTGGGTCATACCCTTGATTAGAGCATGTTTTTTATTGAAGCACTTGCCTAATTTGACATTCTTGTGGCGTCTTGTCCAATCAAGCTTTTTATTACGGGCTGGCGTCATTGATAGGGATGAGGTGGGGGAAATGGTAGTGTCATTGGTGAAGGCTGCTAATTTTACGTTGTCTTCTTCGAATTTGATAGGAGGTGGATCAATATTGAGATTAATTGATAGTTTGCGGTCAACAACCATGGCATTCGTACGAGGTAGTTGTGGTTCCGAACCATGTCCAAGGATATTTAAAGTATCTCTTCTGAAATGAATCTTCGGAAGAGAATAAGAGCCATGTTTAGTAGAACCTGAAAAAAACAAGCAAGTTTTTCAGTGTTCATCAATTTTTTAAATTTTATAACATATTTGCAAATTGAAAATTAATTTTATGCTCTCCTCCATAATGTCTAACATTTTTCAAATGTCTCCATTCTCAATTTCTCCACAAATCTGACGTGACGTTCGTCCCCGGAATGGATCTGAACTCGTCTTCGATATTCCCGAACACGGTCCTCGTCCTTCGTCCCTTTCCCAATAAATTCGTGTAGTTTCCAGGTGCACCCTTCCAACTGTAAGCGAATACGCTCGAAATCCTGGAACAGCTCGAGAAACTCGTCCACAAGAAAGAAACATGCGTCGCACAGAGAAGCTGCCAAGTTTGTGGACGCATCCAACAATGAGGATGATACATTTCCCAGTCTCGTGATGTCAATGTGTAAATAGCGGAACAGCATTTTTAATGCCGTCGCCGTTGTCAAGTCTATCTTGTTTCTGTCCAACGGAGCACAATTCTGATTAAGGCAGAAGAGGCAGGTACCCATCGTGTCTACTGCGAACACCGATGGGGTCATGGTTTCGGACTTTTATTGTTCTGGACTGTGGATCAACAAACAGAAATGGGAATAGAGATCTGGTTGAAATGAAAATTGCCTGCGCTGATGCTGATACTCACAGTTCCCAAATGAATTCACATGCTTTTTGTAAGGCAGCCGTCAGAGAAGTGCTTCTCAAAAAAAAAAAAAACAAATACCACTCATGCATCCAGCATTCCACCTTTTCCAGCATAGCACGAGTATGGGCATGTTAATCTAGCATACATGAGCCGTAAATATGTGACAATGTAAATGCATCTCCAGATCTCCACTATGTATGGGATATGCAGATACATTACTATTTAATGCTAATTGCTAATTTAAATTAATTTAATCCGTTTACACATACTTTAAAAGTTAACATTGTACGAATTATTTGATATACACAAAATAGTTAAAGAGTATTTGTGAAGAGTAGATAACGTTTTATGTAGGCATCATCGCCTTCGAATTGAATCGGCACCACAGAAGTTTGTATCTTCACTTTTACATTGGACAGAAGATGAAGTCATAGTCTCGTGGTGGTAGTCGGGAGGTTCTGCGATCACATTAGCTTTCTCCGCATGTTCAATCACTTTCTCCAAATGACGCCGAACAAGGTGGTCTCTCAAATACTGGTTCGCAGGGCCAGGGGGCAGTGCTTTTCCACAGAAGACACAGCGAGACATGCCTTTTGCTTGTTTGGGTGCGTTATTAGCGGCGGTTAGAATCTCCTCCACAATCCCATGAACGGTGGATTCGAAAACAGATTCGGAAACGTTAGACGGTATTACTGGATGCATACAACTGCATCGAGTGTTGGGCGTGAAAATGACGTTGGAGGGATTTCCTGAGTGAATAAACCTTGTCACAGTAATTGCAACGCCAAGAGAAGGACGAACTGGAATGGTCAACATTAACAGGCTTTCTCAGGTGGAATAGTTTGAGATGCCGCTCCAGGGCCTCATTCCCAAAGAAAATCCTGCCACAGAGCTCACATTTGACTGAGTGTGCCTTATGGAATCGACTTTTGTGGCGGTCCATGTTTTGACTGTAGAATATTTCCCCACAAATGTCGCAAGGGGTCTTACATTTCTTCACAGGCACACGGCGGCATGAAGGTTGTCGTTTGCGCGCTGGAGATGTGGCTTTCCTTTGTGGCTTAGCATTCTCTTCAGCTCTTCCTTTGTCTTCAAGTTCAATTTCTTTTTCGGAACCGCTTGATGATATCATCGCCGGTTCTCGTTTTTGTGCTTGAATACTTTGACAAAATTGTGCTTCGTGAGATCTGAGGATATGAATTTTCAATTTGCTGCTCGAGCCCGAAATTAATTCGCGACAGAATGGACAAGTAAGTTTTTCGCCGTTTTTGGCGACTGAATGATTAGTCCGATTCCGAGCAGCTTTCTCACGGGCAGTAATATTTTGAAGAGCCATTTGCACTTGTTTTGCGGAGACATTGGGAGGGAGGCGTGTTGATAACAGATCCACTGTGTGTAGCAGATGCTGATGGGCAGTGAGGTTGGACCTGTAAGCGAAGTACCTCGAGCAATATACACATTTCAGGGTGCGGCCCCTGGGATGAGCTTGAGTTTTGTTTCGAAACCGAATGGAATAATGGTGCTTCTTCATTGACGTGGGGCTTCGGGTGAATCTCTTATCAGAAATGTTGTACTCTTTATTAGATGTTGACGTCATTGATGTGGATGACGTGGCTGAAACGGTTCGGAGTTCTCCAGTAAAGTCAAACATTGTTGTTAGTTGTCCGTCTTCAACTTTGATTTTAACGGGATTTGGATCAAAGTCGTGTCCTTCATATATTTTGGGGTTAATTTCCATCGTGCGAGTACGAGAATCCCTCTTCAAACGAATCTTGGGAGTAGAAGAATAACGTTTTCTGGAACCTAGAACATGATCAAAAAATAATAAAGAAAGGTGATTTTTCACTGCATTTGCATTTTCACAAATTTTAAAAACTATTTTATGAAGTATCATATCATATCTGTATCATGGCTCTTCTAACATTTTTTTAGCAGTCTCCTTTCTCAAACTCTCCACCAATTTGGCATGAAACTCGTCTCCGGAATTGATCTGAACCCGTCTTCGATATTCCCGAACACGGTCCTCATCCTTGGTCCCTTTCCCAATAAATTCGTGTAGCTTCCAGGTACACCCTTCCAATTGTAATCGAATCCGCTCGAAATCCTGGAACTGCTCGAGAAACTCGTCGATGAGGAAGAAGCACGTGTCGCAGAGAGGCACTGCCAAGTTTGTGGATGTGTCCAACAATAAGGTCCCGCCTGAGGAGACACTTGCCAGTTTTGTGATGTCCATGTGTAAATAGCGGAAAAGCATTTTTAACGCTCTCGCCGTTGTCAAATCTATCATGTTTCTCTCCGCCGGAGCACAGTTCAGGTTAAGGCAGAAGAGGCAGGTGCCCATCGTGTCTATTTCGAACACAGATGGGGTCATCATGACTAATTATTCTCGTATTTAAATACTAGATTAAAATTGCAAACACAAATTGGATGTGAGAATATGTTGACAACAAACTGGAATGAAGAATGAAAACTACACGCTGTTCTCAACAACACAAGTCTGCTTGAGCTGACAAATGAAAACGTCACATGCTTTTGCAAGTCAGCCGGCATAGTAGCAGTCTGTCTTCTCAAAAGAAGAATCAAAACAAAAATATCAACTCCGGATCGAGCATGCCGCATGCCTGAAATGAAAATTCATTAATTTTTATTAACAAAAGCACAGCGCCCATAAAACATGACGTAGTATGACTCACTTTTGATACAAAAATATTTCAGGAAGTATTTGCTTGAACACAATCATATAATTACATGCCAAGTTTTAAATCCCCAAAGGATCCTCGTCTACAAATGAATCAGGTTCCTCAGCCTCCACCTCGAATCCGCTCCCGTCCTTCTCGTCTTCGAACTGAATGGGCATCAGAGTGGACGAAGTGTATTCACTTTTACATGGGGCTAATGATGATGATGACGCGATAATGATTTTGTCAGCGGGTTCTTCTTTGGTGATCACATTAGCTTTTTCCTCCGCACTTTCAATCACCTTCTCCAAATGATATCGAACAAGGTGAACTCTCAAATACGGGTCCGTACTAATGGCTAATACTTTTCCGCAGAAGACACACTGGCTTCTTTGTGATGACTTTACCGTATTTACCGGCACAATCTTTCCAATTATCCCATCCAAGGCAGATTCGAAAGCGGGTTCGGAAATTTGGGATGGTATTCTTGACGCGTACAACTGCATCGAGTGTTTGACGTGAAGATGATACTGGAGGGCTCTCCTTGATGGGTAAGCCTTGTCACAGTAATCGCAACTTGAGGACAAGCTGGAATTTTGAACACGCTTCAGGTGGAACTCTTGACGATGTCGCGCCAAATTCACCTTCAGAGGAAAAGTCTTGCCGCAGGTCTCACATTTGAATAACTCTTTACTGTGCAATGATCTGTTGTGACGGAGCATGCTTCTCTTGCTAAACGTTTTCCCACAAATGTCACAATACTCACGAGGGTCGCTATATTTTTTTAAAGGCATACTTGATGCTTGCTTGGCTTTTGGAGGTAAAGTTGCAATTTGTGGATCAGCAACAACTTTTACTTTGTCTGCAACGTTCATTATTCCTACTTGTTCTGGGCGTCTTGGCGTCACAACTTGTTTCCGTTTTTGTGCATGCATTCTTTGACAAAGTTCGTCTTCGTGACATCTGAGGAGATGAAGTCTCAAGTTTTTGTTATCGCTCGCAATTAATTCTTGACAAAAGGGACATGGAAGTTCACCGTTATTTTCAGCGCCTGTATTATTTTCATCCCAAATAGATTTCACAGTGAAACGAGTACTTTCAAGAACCACTTGGAATTCCTGTGTCTGTGCCGAAACATTGGTAGTGGTAGGTGTAGGTAGACCTTTTGGTAGAATCTGCAAAGGGTGCACCAGATGCTGGTGAGCCTTGAGGTTGAAAAAGTACCTCGAGCAATATGCACATTTCAGGGTCCTACCCCTGGCTTGAGCTAAATATTTGTTTCGTCTGGGAATATTGTGGTGCTGGTTCCGTATTGAAGGAGGGTTTGGAGTGAAGCGTTTTTCACGAATGTCCTTTTCATTCGAGGGTGATCTCACTGCTGTGGATGAAGAGGGGGATATAGTTTTTGATTCTTCTACGATGAACTCTTCTACTTCAATTTTAACAGGGTGTGGGTCAATATCGATGTCGTATTCTATTATTGTGGGGCCAATTTCCATGGAAGGAGGACATTCAGTTGAAGTTGTTAGTTGTTCGTCTTCAACTTTGATTTTAACGGGATTTGGATCAAAGTCGAGTCCTTCATATATTTTGGGGTTAATTTCCATCGTGCGAGTACGAGAATCCCTCCTCAAGCGAATCTTCGGAGTAGAAGAAAAGCGTATTCTGGAACCTTGAACGTAATCAAAATTAGAAAAAGAGTTTTAGTTTCAATATCTTTTTAAATATTTTCTAATTTACATTTTAATGAATAGTTGATAGTATTTTGCACTTGACTCAACTAACATTTTTCCGATGTCTCCATTCGTAATTCCTCCACGAATTTGGCTTGAAGCTCGTCTCCGGAATTGCTCTCAGCCACCCTTCTCCGATATTCACGAACACGATCCTCATCCTTTATCCCTTTCCCAATGAATTCGTGTAGTTTCCAGGTGCACCCTTCCAATTGTAAACGAATACGCTCGAAATCCTGGAACAGCTCGAGAAACTCATCGACAAGGAAGAAGCATGCATCACAGAGGGACGCTGCCAGGTTTGTGGATCCATCTAACAGTAAGGTCCCGTAGGATGAATTGGGTAGTTTCTTTAAATCAATTTGTAAATAGCGGAACAGCATTTTTAACGCTGTCGCCGTTGTCAAATCTATCTTGTTTCTGTCCAACGGAACACAATTCTGGTTCAGGCAGAAGAGACAGGTGCCCATCGTGTCAATTTCGAATAAAGGTCGAGCCATGATTTTTTTGTCCCCTGGAGTCAGATGTCGAAGACGAATGTGTCCATCCAATGCCCAAGTGTGACTAAAATGAAATGTTGGAATTGGAATGCAAGTCATATGCTTGTGAAAGTATGCTCAGCACGGCAGGCTGTCCCAAATCCCAAAACAAGAACCAAAACAAAAACAAATATATATCTCCCATGCCCTATGGACGACTAAGCATGGCAAAAATGAATGTACTTTTTGCATGTGGATGTGGATGAGCCTTAGCATTAGCACAGATATGGTACGAGGCAGAGGCATAGCGTATAAAATGAACTCCACAACACAACTGAAAAATGGGCATTGTGTGTGCATATTAAATTTAAGGTTGGTTAATTTAAGTGATATATTAAGTATGATTTTAGGTATTAATTGAGAGTTTCAGAGGATTTTTATTAACAAAAGTTGAAAGTAGATACAAAGTGTCAAATAAAATATGAAATACGACGAGCTTGCATTTGCTCCAATCATGAATGACGTTTTAAATCCCTAAAGGATCCACCTCCTCTGCTAATGAATGCTCCCCTCCTGCTTCAAATGCAAACCCACTCCTGCCCTCCTCCTCATCGACCTGAAACGGGATTGGGATAGGATATTCACTTTTACATGGGATAAATGATGAAATCGTGTTGTCGCCTCCACCTTCCGCAGTCGCAATCCCTTCTTCAGCACTTTCAATCACCTTCTCGAAATGATATCGAACAATGTGGTACCTCAACGTCGTCTTCGTACAGAGCAATGCTTTTCCACAGAGCACACACGGACTTTTGAGGAGTGCCTTATTATTGCCGTGATTGCCGTCCTCATCCACAGGAAGAATCTTCTCCACAAGCCCATCCAACGCGGATTCGAAAACTTGTTCGGAAATATGGGCTGGTATTCTTGACGCGTACAACTGCATCGAGTGTTGGGTTTGAAGGTGCCGTTGAAGACATCTCTTCCCTGGATAAACCTTGTCACAGTAGTCGCAACTGAAAGAGGAGGACGAATTGGAATTGTCACTGGGCGTTTGGAAGTGGTGGACCTGTTGAAGGTGTCGCTCCAAATTCAGTTTCAGTGAGAATATTTTACCGCAGAGGTCGCACTTGCTTACGCCATCCGTATGCACTTTATTTATGTGCAATCTCACGTACTGCGCGTGAAGAAACCTTTTCCCACAAATGTCGCAGGAGAATTTCGATTTCTTTGAACGAACATACTTGCTTGCCCGAGGACGAGGATTTCTTTGTTGATGGGCTTGTATTTCTGGAGTAAAGGAGAGAAAACTAAATCGTCATAAAATAAATAATTGCTTGCTACTAGTGTTCCTATAATTAATTAAGATTGTTTATTAAGGTTGTTTATGTACCTGTAACCTCCTGCGTTTCGCAATGAGCTTCTTCAATAATGCCTCCACATTCCGGTTCTTCTTCTGAACCCCTTGTCAGCATAACTTGTTTTCGTTTTGTTGTTTGATTACTTTGAACACCTTGGACTTCGATGGATGAGGAGGGGAAAACGATAGTTTCATGGGCGAAAGCTGTATTTTGTGTTAGTTGCACATCGTCCACTTCGATTTTAACAGGATGTGGATCAATATTGGTTCCTTCGCCGATACCGGGCTCAGTAGCCATGGTATTGGGCATTTCGGAACCTCTTCCCGGCATATTCATAACGTCTCTCCTCAAACGAATCTTCGGGAGAGAAGAACTATGTTTTCCGAAACCTGGAAAGAGCAAAATAAGGAACCAAAGGTCAGGTCAAAAGGTGTGCCAGTGATTTTCGATTTTAAAACATGTTTTTGCACTTTCAACTTTGTATTTTTTACTATTTTTTATGAAGCCTAAAAACTAACATTTTTCAGATGTCTCCACTCTTAATTTCTCCACGAATCTGGAATGAAGCTCGTCCCTCGTCGAATTGATCTGAACCCGTCTCCGATATTCCGTAGCACGCTCCCCATCCGTAGTCCCTTGTCCAATGAATTGGTATAGTTTCCAGGTGCACGCTTCCAGCAGGAATCGAATACTTTCGAAATTCTGGAACAACTCGAAGAACTCATCGATGAGGGTGAAGCATGTGTCACAGAGAGACACTGCCAGGTTTGTGGATGCATCCAACAGCAAAGTCCCGCATGAGGAGATATGTGCCAGTTTCGTGATGTCAAGTTCTAAATAGCGGAAAAGCATTTTCAATGCCGTCGCCGTTGTCAAATCGATCTTATTCCTTTCCAACGGAACACAGTTCTGATTAAGGCAGAATAGGCAAGTGCCTCTCGTGTCAATTTCGAACAAGGATAGGGCCATGATGGCGTGTATGTATATTTGTGCTAGATCCTTCAAAGACTAGACACTTTTTGATAAATTGTAAATTGCACTTCGATCATATGACATATCTGCGGCTGCATCATATATGCGTACCGTACTACCGTGTCCAAGTCTGAGAGCTGAAATGTGAAACGTGAAGTGGATGATGTTTTTCCACCCAAGATATGAGCCTGTCCAATGTCCCAGTCCCAAGTCCCAGCAGATCCGTCAAAGTCGCAAGTAAACATCAAAACAAAACATGTACATATTTGGGGCAAGTGGAGCAAACATTGAAAGGCTAAGCAACAAAGGACGTATGCATTGCGTATGACAGAAAGAAAGCAGATGAAGGAGTGGATCCACATTATCCCCAACAAAAAAGCTTATAAACTATATATAGCTGCTTTGACTTTTCGGACGGACTTTCACTCCGACTCGCGACTCCATTTAAACAAAAACAAAATATTAAAATATTTTCGTGGATTAGCATTGTTTTACTTTACACAGGACAGGTTGTCCAGTGAAATGTTTTGAATTATGACACATTCTCGAGGATATATTAAATATGCATATTATGCGTAATGAATGAAGGAATGAAAAGCTAAAAGCATGTCAAAATGCCTATATATAACGGTAAAAAACTTGTAACAGACATTTTATTTAGAGAATTGAAAGACAGAAACACTTTTAAATTAATTAATTACAGACCTTTTTCATTTATTTTTGTAAAACATGTACGTATGTAATGTAATTTTTAGTTATGGGCGTGTTGACGCCATAATAGACATTATGAATTGTTTAAATCGTTAAATGAACTGTTTCATATAAATATTGGGATGCGGCATTAGCTATAAATCCTACGCAATTTGACGTTCATTGCGCATCCAAGAGAAACTGGAACGAAATTAGTCTTACAATTAGTCAGGTACTCCAGTGATGGAAATATCCCAGATATTTGTTTGGGGCTTTTCTGGGATTTCGGGGATGCAAACTTCACCGAAGGTCCGCATCCAGGAAAATCGCCGAAATTCTATTGTAGCATCCGTGCACTTGCAATGCCCATTCCATTACAATCACCTCCACTATGAACCTTAAGTTAGTTATCGAAGATTTACCTACCGGAATCCATCTACCATGCTTTTGCATCCCCGAAAAGTAGCAAACAAATATCCGAGATATTTCCTTCGCTGGAGTACTTGACTATTCTCGTTCCATTTTCCCTCGGAGACACACTGAACCGAAATATCATTTTTGATACATATGGAGCTAAATTGCCTATAACGAACATGTACGCACTCAAATAATACACACTCTCCAAAAGAATTTCATTTGATTAGGTTTATATACAATCCGCTTCATGGATATTTTATAAAGTATGGAGAATAATCAAAACATTATAATTTAATTTATAATTCCTCTATAATTTGTTAAATTTGTATGGCTGTTCAAATGTAGCTACAACTATCGTACAGGTGTCAGGTCGAATTGAATTACAAATGTGCTAATGTGGTCGCTTGATGAGGCTCGCCAACTCGTCCGATTTGCCCACGTAAATTCGCCGAAGATTCGGAGCTATCGGCCACAGGGTTGGTACTACTTTCTCCCTAATCTCTGTCTCTTCTGACTCACCACCAACCTCTATTTCCCCCCAAATACTCCTTTCGAGATGCAGTGTCTCTAAAACTGGAAACTTGCTCAGGACCCATGTCAAGTGAGGGGATAACGCGAATGTCATGTGAATTCGGAAAGTTTGCAGTCGTTGGAACTCGCACTTGAGATCATTTCGCCCTTCCATTTCAGGGACAAATTCCCTCCAATTTCCATTGCACGTTCCGTATGTGACAAGTTTCACCAAAGAAGGAGAGAACCGCTGAATGACATCAATTAAATGCCAAAAGGTTTCTAAGGCATTGGAATGAATGCGTTGTTTGTTCAAATGCATTGTCAACAGTTCGAGACAAGGAGCAACAAGAGAAGAAAGTTGGTTGGCGCTCCATGTTTTCAAAGTTTTCAGCTTGGGAAATTCGACATTTCTTGGTTCGTCCAGTGTGTGCAACATCAGTTGGTCAGTCTCTAAACTGATAAGTTGTGATGCGTATGATGTAGCCAAGAATATCTGGGTCCACAAGCAGAGTCGTGGCATACGCAGGTGTGTGAGGTGCGGTAGCATCGGCGCAGGTCCTGAGTAATACCTGGTTGCGTCGGCAAATCGAATGAGGAAGGTCGAACTTCGAATTTTGGGAACACAGTTTAATATTCTGACTACGTTTCGACAGAAATCATTGTATAGCGGACCTTGCTCAATATAGGAGACGACCAAATGCCAGATGTGACTCCCGAATTTTTCCAGCATTTCAATACAAGTTTTCTCAAATTGGAAGAAAAGATGTCGAGGATTGTCGGGTGGTGGGCACATGTCCATGTTAACCGACAAATCTGCATTAAGACGTAATGAATGCTGCGACGTTTCAAAGTAGAGCACACGAGTAGGAAAAGGATTCATTGATCGAATCGTAAACTCGTTCATCACGAGGCAACCCTGCCTACTTTCATCCTTCCAAATTGAATTACTACGCCACACTGTCCATCCGTTGAAGGGTTGAGGGTGAACTGTATATACGTACTCACCAGCTCCAGCCTGGGTCCAATATTTCTTGTAGTGCCAACAAAATTTCGGAGCACGCTCATTCAATCCATCAATGGCAGTTTTCCAGTTTTTCGAAACAAGCCGGCACTTTTTAAGGTCTT
>JAQFZW010002351.1:0-17974 GCA_034687055.1 Heteromurus nitidus | reverse complement strand
GACATTTCATACATCACAAATAAACAAATAATTTAGATACACGTAACATAGGCAACTATCTGATTGCTGCCTCAACAGGTGCTATATGTACAGGGGGTAGTTCTTCTAACCCCACCGAAAGGTAGAAACGTTTGAAGTAAGAACTGACAGAAAGGGAAATCAAATTAAAGCACACATAAATCCTTCCTTCATCTACTCAGATCTGAAGCGTGGGCACATATAAATATATGTAGTCTTCGTTGAATAATATGATTTCAGCTAAAATAAAATTGTGAAGCATAGATACACCGCAAGGCCTAATATAGACTCTGCCTACATTCCAAATTATTCTCAGAATGCCTTTCCGTATCCAGGAATTTTACTGAAACCTGGGGTCTCCAGAAACCAATATCTGTTCCAGTGTCAGAGCAGGGCAAATCCACATTCCGAGTAGCATTGAAGCTCGATGCTACAAACAAAGCTGAAATGAAATATGTCGAATGAATTCAGCATGTGACCTGGTAAGTACATTATAGGCATACCCCAATAATTGGAAATCTGAAAGGAGACGAAAGAGGATATGGAAAGTATATGATGACTATAAAATAAATTATGTAAATGTTTATAAACTTCCTCCTCTAATGCAAGAATGATATTAGTCGATACTCTAGATAGGATTTTTTGTTTAGCAAAAAAGGGACCAAACGGAGCACGTAAAAAGTTATATAATTTCATACTTTTTCTCCCTTTCCGAGAAAAAAATGGCTATTTCTGTCTCTAGTTTTTACTGACGCTCGAATAATGATACACATTTTTTTGCTTTGTTGCGAATAGACTTTGTGAGAATGTGCATAACTATATAATTTGCGCCATCGTTGTCACTGAAGCATTTAGATGAAACAGCATTAATAGGAGAGTGGTGTGCAATCAATTTCATGATGTGAAAATGAAAAATGTGCTGGCATTTTTTTCTACTAATGGTCTTGTTGGGGATTTGATATGCGTAACAAGAGGAAAGACATTTATATGAAGAAGAAGAGAGAGAGAAAAAAAGATTTCTTACGAGAGCTCTCGCTGCTCGTTCAGCCATACAGTGAAGTGATATGAGCCCTCAACCGAGCTCTTTTTTTGGGTAATGCTTTGAAATGCATATCTCCTCTCTTCCCCCGTACAATACTCATTCTTCAAATTACTGACTTTCCATTAGAGAAAGAAAAAAATAGAAGGAAGCGCGTGCCTATTAAGCATCTTCAGCATAACAAAAAAAGTAGTAGTTCTAACGTCTTTTCTATTTCTTCAGCATCACCACATTACTATGTCATCTCCTATTTGGTTGATACTTTTTTATACTTAAAAGGATTATAGATTTCCCTCATTCATTTTATTTTAACTGAATTCAAGCAATTCAGAATGCATATAACAATAGTCAAAAAAATCTGCGAATGGTGTAATAAGAAAGTGCGAGTTTGGTGTGAACGTATTTATACAATAATTTGATTCCTTGAATGACGAAAAAATAGCCTAAGACAATGAACACCATTTTACTACTCAGTTTCCTCTTCTGCGCCAACAGATTTGTCCTGTTTCATTCTTTTGGTATAAAAGTGACTTGGTTCTAAACGCACTTATTTAGTGGGAAGGAGGGACACGCTCACGATGTTGATGATGAAAGTGGAAATTCTCTTATGAAAACATCGCTCACTCAGTCAATGTTCTTCGGATTAGAGGTTTTCCCTTTCCGTTTACTCTTCGCTGTATTAAACTTTTAGGAAATACGCTGTGCTCAGCGAGATTTGCACTCAATTTTGTAAAAAGCTCTCTCGTAAGTGCTCTTTGTCCCACACACAGTGTATTAAGGTGAGAAGGGAAATGAAGATGCTCAATTGTAGAGATTTTACTTGGTTTGCCATAAATCATACTTGTGTGTGTCTTTTACTTATATACATTCAAACATTCGCATCTTTTTTCTAGCGCATATCTTAATATATTCCACTCGATTTGTGTCGTAAAACCATTTAGTTTTTGTTCATTTTACATTGGAAATGGAAATAGTAGCTCGGACAGAAAATTAGGTTCGTCAGCAAATGGAAGAGTATGACATTCTAGATCGAGATATTTCAATATCTTCGACAATTGTGGATGAGGATGTTATTATGTCTACTTACATTAAACGTTTAGCATTAGTTGGCACCTGCATTGGGAGCATTATATAATTCATTTTCTATTATCCACCGGCGTCTCGATTTCCAAGGTATGACAGATTCCAATGGCATAGATAGATAACGGATAGTAAGCCTAACGGATAGTAACAGAAAATCACCAGGAAAGTCGACTCAGAATGTATACACTCTGGCTCTAAAGTAATTAATCATAGCCTTAATAACTTTCCCTGATTCCATGAGATTCGTTCGATTCACCGAGAAAAGCCATTAGAGCTTAGCTCCGCTTAAATTCGTCGCATTTTCTCCAAAGCTCTTAATCTGCTAGAATCTCACACAGAGAAACGTCAGTCATGCAACCAGCACAAGTGGAAAAGTTTGATACGCTGTAAGTTATTTTGCATGCTCCTCCAAGTGAGCAGGAAACGGGAGCCCGTCCGTGCGTGTGTGTGTATCGCACATGGTCCTTAGTCTTTAGGTATTAATATTTACAAACAGAATAGCTTATCTACTATTAAATCTATAGGTCGGTA
This sequence comes from Heteromurus nitidus, assembly GCA_034687055.1. Taxonomy (NCBI): domain Eukaryota; kingdom Metazoa; phylum Arthropoda; class Collembola; order Entomobryomorpha; family Entomobryidae; genus Heteromurus; species Heteromurus nitidus. The sequence goes on along the minus strand of JAQFZW010002351.1, from coordinate 15,303 downwards.
AACCTTCCTGGACAAAGCAGAGTTTGTACTATGTGTCCGTTCACCATTACACAAGTTGTGTTAGGTTATTGCGCTTGCATTTCCCCAATCCCCTTATGCACATATGTACATATTTTTCGCAGAGGAAGCTCGTGGTACAACTGCCAGACTGGGTAAAACAATGTAAAGAATTCATAAAGTATTGGCAATTGCCAATGCATGCCATTTCCTCCTCGTGTATAAATTGTAGTTCTGGCATCAATAATTGAAGAGTTTCACTTTTCATATATTCATGCATATGGTGGGAGGACGTACATCGCACTCAGTTGAACCCTGGGCCAGCACAGGACTTACACTTTATCACTCAATGGACAAATATATTCTGTATGTCATTCAAAATGTATAAAAGACTAATATGCTCTCCTAGCTTCTAGCTTCCTGTCACTCACTCGCAGTTGGAGAAATCGAGTCACTTCAAACTAACTTGGGGGATAATAGTTTTCCCAGTCAAAACTTTGCTCGTTTCATATGAAACCCAAAAGCGATGCCCAATTATTAGGGGCAGTCAACCACCATCGTCAACGCTCAGAGTGAAGACACATGTACGCAGTCGAAAGAAGGAAATTGTAAACTTCAGATCGGGCTACAGTCAGTTTAGTTTATTTTAGGCAAAGCTGGGAAAAGCAAGTCTGCTTGCATACGATTTTCTCAATAATACCCCTTATTTCTTCCGGAGAATAATATTTATACGAGCGCTGGTACTTGGTAGATAGATATAACCATTTCATATTCCTTGTGGTTTCATCCAGCAGCAGAAGCAAATTATATCGCTCCATACGAGAAGTCGTAGATCTTGTATCCCTTCATCCGTGTGTGTTTAGAAGACCCGGTCCAGCAGTCAATTTGTGTGAGGAAGAGAACCCGTGAAGTGACGAGCTTCAATATATTACATCAGACAAAAGTGCACACATTTTTGGGAGTACGTAACGTACGTAATCGTGCTCATGCATATACTCAATAGAGAAATGTGCTTGAACTCGTATTGTTAGTGACTCGTTGAAAATACTACGTAGGACCCTTTTTTGTACATCAAAGGCTCTCCGTCGTTGAGTCCTCTTCCTCATCACATCTTCCATCCTAAAGCTCAACGAAAAAAAAGTGTGTACATCCACTCTGACAGAATCATTTTGAAAGGAAGAAGAGCAAAAAGGAAGGAAGGAAGCGTCATCATCAACTACACAGCAAACTAGGGAAACTCGCATCAATATATAACTGTTTTCACTGACTTTTTTTATAGTAGAGACAAGCGAGTCACTTCACTCAGCCCATCATCATCATCAACATCATGCATGAGCAACATCTGAGAATGGAAGCGGAGAGTGCGAGTGAGTCCTCCTCCCGTGATATTGTTAACTTGTAATGGGTTCGCCATGCCATGGGAAAACGGTGCTTGCACAAGGGAACATAAAAAAACGACGCTAGTAACTCAGTCAGTAAGACAGTCCAAGACGCACATGTATGAGGAGGAGAGGGGAAGTAACTATCAGTTGCAATAATAATAGAAAGCTTTTTGCTGCTGTTCTTAAAACTTGGATGCTTATTGCTAGATCGCTATTATTGCAACGTAACTCTTGTATTATTGCGTTGAGCGAATGTTTCGCTTCTTTTTTGGATGGATGGGAAGTAAGTAGTGAGTGACTTGAGCAGAACCTACCTTTCTTTAATACTCTGAGCATAATAAAGCATCCAGCTTATTTTAGGGCTCCTATATTTTCTACCGTGTGCCAGAGCTGAACAACGCGACCATTAACATCATGGCGCGTTTTCTCCCTTCATTCACCATAAAATGGACGTAAAGGTTGAGTGCTACGTGTGACTGCTGCTGCTCCTGCACTCCACTACCAACTGCAAGTGATTACGTCCTAATGTATTCGATGTGTGTGGATACATTATTACGTCTTACCGAGTTCGTTTTGTGCATATGTCTTTTTTCCCTTAAAGTAGCCACTTATTGGTGGAAGCAAGAGCAAGACTTGGAGAGATCCGTCGGAACATTTTCACCATAAAACCATGTGAGTCAATTCGAGGGACTGTCGTAAAATCGTGTTCGTAATAGTTTCAGCCGCGGATAATATTACTTCTCTACTCTCCATCTTCCATAATACGCTCACTTTTATACTCTTCTCTCTCTCTCTCCGGTTTATATATATATTTCTTTCATTATTTGTACATTTAAAAACGCCGTAGTTTTATCCCCGTGCAACGACAAAGGAACTCGAGGTTTGTGTTCCCCGTCCACGTATCCATCCGATCCTTCATCCTTCTTAGGCTAGATCATCATCATCATCATTCTCTTCAGTTTTGTATTTCAGCTTCCGTTTCGTTGCATTACTGCATTAAAAGCTTTGTTCAACCCACATACATAAATATACTCTATATCCGTCTTGCCGAGACCAAGTCTAGGGCTTCGCTTGGAGAAGAGACCAAAGTGAGCGTCTCCTTTTATTTTGCCCATTCGTTCTGAAAAACAGGGTTCATACGAGAAGCTAAACAAATAAGCACACACGCATATACAGAGAGTGTGTGTGTGTGTGTGTGCTTCAGTCATGTTCGCAGGCTGTGTGAAAAAATACACGCTCACATGTAAAAAGGGACTCTGAAAACTTGCATGCATTTCCGCTAGCCAGTTTCATCTCAGGGCTCTAGCTGTAATGAGCTTAGCCTCATTTTCTTATATATATTTTCATTCCATTCTCTCCATCCAAGATACCCAACATTACTTTTACCTGTAGGTTGTGCAGAGCAAGTAAGTTTACCTTAGTAAATTAATTCGGCAAAGGTGCTTTGAATTACTGAAGGTTCATCCGCCTTAATTACCTGATTAACACAGCGGCATCAGAATGCACATTTTCAATTAATTGAATACAAGCGTCACACATTCAAGCTGGGGTTTTTGTGAATTCAGAGAAAAGTTTAGGGAAAACTTTCGAAATTTTTAAATCGGTTTACAAAAAGCGTTTGTTTTTGCTGTTTTCGCACAGTGCACCAAACACAAACGTGTTCATTCATAGACAACGGATAAAGTACACATCTACAGCTTGGATGCTTGTATCTGAACTTGATTTCATTCATGAGATTTTTCCTCGTCCTTTGTTTACCACGCGCGTTCAACCAACTTTCTAGATCAACAAAATTTATCCTTAGCAAATATCACACTTTCAAAATTAGTATTGTGTCACTCTCGTTCTGCATTTGAGAATTGGTTAAGTACATTTTCGAGAGGGATTTAGATTTTATCTGATTTCAACCATTTCATTTTCATGTCGTCTTGTTACATGCCTCGTTTGCACAATTAGCTTCAGAACAGATGGAAGGTTGTTTTTAATTTCATGATCCTTCAAGATGCGGATCATCGTCGTGATAAGATATCTTAATTTTTTATTCATACGCAACGAAATCCCATTAGAAGTAGTAAAAACTAAATTTTTTGTCCTTCTGCTCCCAAAGTGACATGGATTTCAGTACTGAAACTGCTCCTCAAGTCTGCTATAGTGTGTCAGCAGGTATAAACTTTCCTTTCACACCGGTGCGCTGCTGTGTGAGTGTTGCCAGTTGCCATTCACGTAGTTGCCCCTTTTTGCACAACTTCTTGTGAAGGAAAGGAGGAGATTAGTTGCAGTGGTGGCGGCGATGGTAGCAGGCAAACGCAAACGGTCTTTGTCGTGTTCACACTCGCACAGGTAGCCTATTTATCTCTCCTCTTACACTGTCATATTTTTTTATTCGCAATATGACAAGCCAATAACTAAACCACCATCGCGCAAAATAGACCAGCCAGACCAGAAAGTGAATAAAGTAATCACCTGCTGCTGGCTGTTGGTTTGGGAAGGTACGACAAGAGTGATCATTGTCGTGAGATTCATAACATAACGGCTTTATTTCAGCAGGTGCATTTCTATATTTTATTTTTGTATTCTTACATCTTTACATAAATTCATGTTCTGACTGAAGTGACGAGAGCAGAGGTAAAAAGAGGGTGTTTCATTATTGCAGTAAGATAAGAAATTATTATATATTGCACGTTTTCTATTTAACTTAACACTCTCCCTTTCATCTTTACGTTTTTTATAGGAAAAAAACTTGCATATTGCATAAATGCAGTACATATCATTTAGATTCCTTGTAGCATCTGTTGTGGTGCATGTTTTTAAACTTCAAAAAAATGCACTTTTTTGCTCCTCTCGTTGTAAACGTAATATATAGACCAGACAGATAAGTTGAGGTAAACATGAATAATAATCGAGAAGAAAAAGAAGAAGTAAACCTACTTGGTTCATTATATAAATTCAGTTATGAAAGTTGGTGTGTTTCCTTGTACGTGTAAAGTGAAGTCATGAAGAGATCATATTATATGAAATTTTTATAATATATCTAGGAAGCATTTATTTATGGGAGAAGGAGAACTGTGTTGGTTTATACAATTTTATTTTTATATTCCTTTTCAGTTCATCCTCATTGACAGCACGAATTGGAGTCAATGCTGAATAGAATCCTGATTTGAAAGTAATAAAGGAAGCCAGCAAAGCAACAAAGAGTGGAGTGCATATATCGTTGAGTATATTTGATATATTTTTTTGTCAAGAAAAGCAAAAGTCATAAAGCATCTTGAGCAACAAGTTTTCAACGGTTGGAGAAGAAGAAGAAGGAGGCACACGCACGTTGTCAGAAATCGCTTTTCAAGTGTTAAAATACGCATTATCGAGGGACAGCTCCCACAGAGTGGATTTACTATTGTCAACTTAATAGGTGAACTCGCCAATGGGCCAACTCTACTAATCTTACCAATTTTGACCACTTTTGGCACGAAGCTATTATCGTCGCTGTAAAATAATTATACGTTTTTTTGTGCCGACGAAGACATCATTCTACGCGAACTGTAGACCTGTTGTTTAGTGTTGTTGCGTAAGAATTATTGAGAAAAGGAAAATGAGTGACGAGACGGAATTGGCCGATGATTCCCCAAATGAGGAAGATATGCCGGAAAAGTAAGTAACCAAATATTCACTATGTCTTCTATAATTTTTTAATATTTTTTTTATTTTACGAGAATAATATTGCCATTATGCATTTCCGCCCGTGGGCTACATGCCAAAATGCACCATTGCAATATTGTTGCTTTATGAGTTATTGTTATCTTGGCGTTACGATAACGTGTGCTTTTAGAGTAGCGTCTTATGAAGAGGACAGGATATGTAAACAATGAGCATTTAAATGATTCTCAAGTAGACTTCTCTACAATGTCCTAAAATAAACTTTTGAATCTTAAACTCATAAACTTTTTGTCAATTGCATTAGTAAATTTTTGTACACACGACAGCGAAAAAAGGTAGTGGCAATAATAAACGCTTGGTCCCGGAAATGATTATAATTTTCTAGAAAATTAAACATTCATCCCTCATCTAATTAACTTGTATTTACATGTATGTATACAACTCGAAATTGAGCATAAATGAGGTCTTTTGGGACATTATTTTAAGTTTTTTTGTGCAGCAATTATTTTTGGCAAATGATGTTGTAGGGAAATTTGTGAGAAACTATCGTGTAATTGTTCTTGTTGTTGTAATTGTTTGTAACGATATGATCATTGGGCGGAAAAAACATTACTCGCATGACACTTAAGAAATTATTGGTGTGTGCCTTGTGCCTTGTACATTCGCTATGGTCAGTCAAATAGCATACTTCCCAGAAGGAATATGTTTAGTTCCTTCTTTACGAAGTTTTCTTGCAGAACTTTAATAATGTGTTTTGGGCTCCGCAGAACTTTTAAAATCAGTAATTTTCGCTATTGTTGATGACAAAATTGAGATTAGTTCATATTCAGCATGCTTATATACGCGCTAAGTAGAGAAAACCACTACTTTTCTACATAATGTATAATAAATGACATACATCTCATGTAGTAGGTGGGTGAGATGACGATGTTTTTCGATTGCAGTCATAATGAGTCTGAGTCACCAATTACACAATCGTAATCATATGTTTGATCATGAAACAGAGTCATTCAGCAAATGCTGGTACATAATATGAATAATGTGCGTGCACAATGTGAGATACTAGATGCACTCACTCGTTGTCTTTGTTCTCGAGCTTGTGTACGTGTGTGTGTGGAGTTGTGGAGCAAGAGATCAGGGAAGGGAGGGAGACCAGTGTGAGAAAACGCTCACTGAGAGAGGAAAAAGGCTATTACATTTGCTATTTGTATCGTGTATCGTATCGTTGGTTTAATCTAGGCGAAGCGAGAAAAATGTCATTTTAGCATATTGTCTATTATGACAATCTGATTTTGTTTTTACAAGACGTTACACATCGTAAACGAACAACGCTTAATATATTTGGGTCACATTAAGGACATTGATTCCCATCATGGGAAAGTGATACACTTACACTTGTTCGCTAGTGTCGTACGTAGTATTGCAAAACTAATCGTAAGAAGGACAATTGCAGTTTGCATTGTTACATGCTGAATTGTTGCAACCTAGTATCTTCAATGACCTCAGCAAAAGTCAGAAGATATCGAAAGGAGTTCATTTACACATGGTATTAATCTATCTCTCTTCTCCTCTCGATAAAAAGAATGTACTTTTTTATACCTTCTCTCTGTGTGCTCCTCGAATTGTTTTGCATGTGAATTGGAGTTGTTCGTGACAGTGAAGTTGAAGTGATTACGATTTAATATGAATAGCACACATTCCAAGAACAACAATATACTTTTCAACTTTAACACACCCAACCCAGCCCAGTGACTTGTAAAGAAATAAAAATCTCCCTTGTCCTTTAAACTAGCTCTAGTAGTGGTCTGCCGGTTTGCGACCGCATCGCGTACATTGGTTCTTTCCCGTTCAAACTCAAATTGAGCTAGTTAAATTACAAGGTGCAGAAATCACAGGTAATCTCTTTGTTTCACATTGAATCTCTCTCCTCTTTGATAACTGCTGCTACTCTGCTTGTAATTGAAATTTAAGCAGCAGCCAAACAAGGATAATTTTCATTCATAACTTAAATACGTGCTGAACTGCGGACGCCCAACTTTACAAATCGAGAGTGGTTAGCCACTGCTTCAATTACACCTTCTCTCTGAGCAAATTACTATTATATTCCCTCACAGTTCAAAGACAAACCACTCTCGTGTCGTCGTGAGGAGAAATGCATTTTGGTCTAATTCATCAGGTCATGCGTGCCTTGGGAAGGACACGAAATCCATATGTGGTCAATAAGTTAAAATACCTTCAATCATCAGGTTTTAAATGTAAGTAACTGTCAATTACATGCTTTCCGCAGAGTATCCACTTTCTTATCTTCTCAGAAAGATCGACTTGCCTGATGAGTTGAACACTTTTTCTTGGTTGGTGTAGAAATCCTGACATTAAGTACAGTTCATCCTTGATCTGTCACTAAAAAATGCATTTCGTGAATAACGACATACTTTTGTGTGCCTACAGCCAGGTTTGATACACTGATCAATAGAATAGTAGTCCTTCCCTATCAATAATATACGTGAACATACAATCAAAATTGTAATTCATTACTTACCTTGGAGCCCTCGCTCTGAAGGTTTAATTCGTAAGGCCTAGATTTTACGCTCAAAAACAACAATTAATTCGCTAATAAAAAGGAACATGAGCCAACAGATTGCCATTCTGTTTTGGATCGAATTATTATAGCTTCCCATTCTTGAGTTCAAATATTTACTCTTCCGCAACAACAGAACGCAATGAAATGAAACATGAAAAATCTGTATAATACCTACCTAAGCTATATTCGTATTTTATTCGATCGAGTAGAGAGTAGAGTAACAAGAATGCCAACACTGTCAACCTGACAAAGTAAATGAGTAGGGCGAAACGAATGATGCAACGGTTGGCTTATTTTTTAAAGTATGGTTTTAGCTGGAGCGTATAGAGGGTGAACATTAGCCACTCTCTCAAAGTCTAATGAATCATCTCATATATTTTCATGGTGGGCTTGGTCTGTCATCGCAGAACGTTTTGAGTACTAGTGCCAACGTAAAAGTATATATGATATGAGTATGTACCTATTCAGAATCACAAAGTAGGCATTTTATTCCAGACCCATTCGCTCGAAATTGCCAGTGACAATTAGGAAGTGATTGGGACTTCCTCAATTTATTTTCTGCTGTCAAGTTATGTACAACTATAGTAGTAATAGTATATACGTACACTTATTTTTACGAAAATACTAACAGATCAAAGCTAAAAATATTGTTTGTCTGCTCAAGATTTCCCTGCTAAAAGTTGTGATGTAGCCGCGCACTGTGAAATAGGTGGTAACTTGATATCTCTAACGATTCAGCTTGCAGATGATTAGTTGAGAGGCAGTGGAGCATTTTCTTTTTAACTGCTACATTATCTGTGGAATGCAGACCCATTCAGTATGAATTATAATTCCAAATGTGTGTTGGTTGACATCTGCTTTTACTGGCTTATTCTATATTCAATGCTTGCACTTAAATATAAACGTATTTCTTCTCTGTATAACGAAAATGGAAGCATTTATAAGCACTAGGAAAACTTTTAGTTAATACAAAGCATGATGTTTATATTATGTGACATCTGCTCTCCTCCATTCTGTCAAAGTGATGATCTAAGAGTTTGACAAAAGGTCATTAATAATATGCACAAGAATAAATATCCAGAGATTTTAAGACGAACGAAAGAATGACTATGCATGTGACTGACGCCAGAGCGGTGACTTGTCATAAAGCTTATTTTTGGAAATGATGATGACGAGTGGAAACTGGTAACCCGGAAAAAATATGGAGATTGTTTTGAGAATATGAATACGACAAGGAAAGTGAAATGAATCATCGGAAGATGATGACTCGTTGATAAAAAAATGACCATGGAACAATGGCGTATGCAAGTACTCTTTAAATTGCATGCATCAAGGATGTCGAAATAATTCTGAAGAAGACTCTTCTGTGTAAAACTAACAAACTGAGAGTAACTGTGTACAGCAAACGAGTAAACATAAACTCAGACATAAATAATATACAGCGGATTTATGCCACGTTACACTCTAATTGACTAAGCCTTGAGTAAGGTATTAGCACATTATGGGCCATGGATCTGCATCCAAACTCAAACGATGACGAAAGACCATCAGAGAGGCAGAGCAATGTGGATAATTTCTCAAGAGTGTGCCTAAATTAAAAATGCGTATAGATTTACTTTGTGGAAATTGATACAAAACGGTATAGTTCCATCACTCATTAAAGGTGGTAAGAAAATCTGTATACTATGTCATTGACAAGTGTAGCGTAAATAGAGTACAGGGACGAAAAAGGGTTTTGCACATTCCGTTTTAATTCACTCGTATACTCACATTTGATATATATTTAATGCATAAAATTCACTTTCAGCTTATTTGTACATTTCCAATGAATTCGTTAAAAAGGATCAAACTGTGATCAGCGACTGAGCCCGGCATCATTACTCCACATAAACTGCATAAAGAGAGTGTAAAAATCATTTTGGTGGGAAGTGTGGAAAGCACGAACGAAGCAATTGTTCCCTTTGTGCGTAGATCCATTAATAATGTCGGGACGTGGGGCACAAGTGTAAAAGTGCTCAGCCAAGAGTAAAACAAGCCAGTTGGGAAGTAGAAAGCAGTAGAGCAATATGAGGTGATTTTTTATGCAACTTTGCTCTTCGTAAAATATCCCTTCACTTGCAGTTTCTACCCCACACTCACTTCTCTCTCTCAGTAAAAACATCCATTTCCTCTTTACAGAATCTCTGTGTTCCTTAGCTCTGCCCAACCTCTCATGCCGTTCTAAAAGTGTGCTTGCCAACGTAGTCTTTTATTCTAAATCATTCATTAACACCATTCCCCTTCTCCGCTCAACACTGCTCGTACTTCAAAATCATTCCAATCAACGGATGCTGTGAAAATCCCATTCAAAGAAACGTAGAGAGAGAGAGAGAGAGCTTGATCCAAGCAGAAACACACTCCCATCCAAAATTGGACGAGAGAAGTGTGAACAACTCCCCCGCAACACTCACAAAAATCTTGTGATTTGCCATGAATGTAGAATAATGGTGTACTTTCAGTTTTTATGGGCCGAATCGTTACGTAACACGATACATACTTGCAGCTTGTTTTTTTCTTCTTCGAATTTCTCGCTGAAACTTAAGGGTTTATATCCCCTAAAGTGTGCTTCTGTTTGTACAATTCTTGTTCTCTTATTTCGTACTCTGACTCTGAATAAAAAATTTCTCAATCAAATGTGAAGGGCTTCTCTCGTCTCGTCTCCTCACACTCCTTCGTGATGTTCTACCCACCCCGAGGTTTAATGGGAAGAGATATTTTTTCCTCCCAACTTTTTCCACTTTCTGCATTACATGTCTTCGTGAGGAATATATGGTACACACCCCAAAAACGTAGCTAACAAGTTACTTGAGCGCTTTCTTCGTTAGCTCGTAATGTAACGAGTTATGAATGTTTCATCGTGACTCGTTTCATACGTCCATACTCCAGGTCCAGAGAGTTCCCATATTTATGCCGCCAACTAATCCAAGAATTTATATTACTTTGTCGTAACTTTTCTTCAGATGACCTGAAAGGGCAGTCAGACTCTGCGTACAAGAGTAAAGCCAGTGGGGTTTCCGTGTAAAACTGTCTCGAGACTTATCTCTTTCATTTTTTGTTTATAATTAAGAAAAAGTGGCTTCCCCTAATAGAATCGCAGAGGTTCGTAGTAGGTATTTCGCTTCATCTGCTCGTCCATGTGTGGTAGTGTGTTGCATTTTGCGCTTAACGAAGCGTAACCCAACAGACGTACATGCCGAACTTGTATCCCTATCAAAGTTGGAAGTACTTACATGTGTACTATTACTCTTGTAAACAATGGATTGCGTGAGGGGAGAAGATATATATACACTGTACTATACCACGGTCCTCTTTTACGAGTCATGTTTTCTTGAAGGAAGAATGTGCACACATTTCCAGAAATGGTTTGTGAAGGCCATGTCGGAGGGATGTGTGTAGGCTTACACATATACCGCCTTTCGCACCCATACATTCTTTTTCTTTGATTTTATCCATTAAAAGAAAGGAAAATGACTGAAAAGAAGTAGGGCAATATGGTGCGATGGGGTCTCTCTCTCTATCTCGAAACATGCTCATGCAAGTTTTCCATTCCTCCCTTAAGCATCTGCTATGTACATTCTTAAAACAACAGTGAACACACTTGGTATTTTCCTTTTCAACGTAGAATAACCCCTCGTATTCTCACTCTCTCATTCCTCTAGCTCTTAATTATAATTTCATACTGAAATAAATGTATTGAAACAGCAGAAAGTGAGTTGAGCGCTAACCAACGTAAACTCAAAGTTGAAAAATGTAATGCACAACTTTATATCCCATTTTGATGGCTTTTATGACTTTTGTAGCTCGCTTGTTAATTTCCATCACCTAATTCAAGATCTCTTGGCATTGTGCTCACACTAAACTATACATATTTTAGAGGAGTTGGTGTGGTGTTCCCTTTCACACTTCTCTCCCTATTTCCAAGTCATCTCTCTCGCTACCAAAAAAAGTTCAAGTTAGTGTAGAACGGTGAGAAAATCCATTAGAAATGAATGGGCTCTCTCACAACTCAACGCATCATGCATTACGCATACATAAAATCCGAGAAATCCGAGCACCCCAACTCCCCAAGTGCTGCTTACTTATACATAAGTTTTGAGCTCAAAGTCTCTCTTCGCTCATCAAAAAAAAGTTAAGAATGACACCCCAAAACTTTGCTCTTTGTCGAAAATAAAAACAATCAGCCAAAAAGTAAAACTTCTTCTTCAACAGTCATTTCATTCATAATTCATTTAACTATAAACAAAAAGGCCAGCGAAAATAGCGTGTCCCTAACTTTTTTCTACAACAAATTTGTATGTAACCCTCTCTCCAAGTATATATCGCTTTATATATTCCGAGTTCCGAAAGAGAACAATATTAGAGGAATTCCGCTATCCGTAGGGTGATTAGTTCATATACTGGTTGCAGAGAAGTTCTCGAGCTTATGGTTTAAAAGAATATTATATGATGCCATTAAACTATACAAGCTCACATCACAACTCACAACTTCATCCCCTTCAAATTTCTCTCTATGACTTTATTGTTGCTGCGGATGATGGGGATTTTAGTTGATGTCAATGTGGTGGTAGATGATGCAAATGATGATGGTGATGATGATGAATAACCTCGAATATAGGACTGATTAGACCTACAAACGAGAACCCAGAGAGTGCTTAGGATGCTCCTAATGATAGGCCTCATCAGAGACTTTATGCAACAACTCAGCCAACTTCTTGTGCATTCCACTTCGTACACAATATATCGGCAACATCAACAACATCGTTATTATCAAATGAAAAGGAAGCTAACAGTAAATCAAGCGCAATAACACTTCTTCTTTGGTTCAAACTTTGGTTTTTGCTGAGGTCCGGTTTTCAAAAGTAATGGAATACACACAGGCATTTTACTACTCTCTTGCAAGTTTCTGTGTGAGTCTTAACAAGTGGCAACTGCTTTGAGCTCCCCAAGCAGATTATTATTGGTCTCTCTAAATACTGTTGACAGTGATTATGACGCTCCCCAATGTAACCAAAGCAGAGCGAAAGAAGAATCACAGCGCTACAAGTCAATTTGATTCGAGTGTTCTGCACTAAGTCTGCGCCCACAACAGTCGTGATAACACAACCGTCGAGCAGTGGTTCTTTAGGCAGAGGCTACAACCAGCATATAATAAAAAAAACAAAAGACAAATTCTGGGGATGGCATCGAAAGCAACGTAATAGAATATACCATACGTACGTATGTTCAATACATACATTCCTGACCACATACATGCATAATACAACATGATGATTACCATAACTTGATGCGTCTTCCCCTTACACAGGCTACAGTTAGGATGTGTTCGCTTTTAATGAGGTTCTCGGTTTAGGTACGAACGGTTATGTGTTCTCAGATTTTTTTCTTCTTCTTCAGCAGATTTCGATGCTTCCGTGTGTTTCATGTTCGTCGTTCGTTCTTTCCGTGTGACTATCTTCTTGTCTTGATTCATCCCTTAGGGTAGTAAGAAAACTTTTCGGGGTGCGTCTCAGAATTTTTCTGTATCTTGGAGTACGTACGTACACCAGGAATAAATGCTGATGAATTATACACACACTCACAAGAAAAGTTCGGTATGTGCTGAGGATGAGAGAAACATTATGGCTCTAAGCGTAGAAGGCTCGCTGCTGTCTCTCCTTCTTCACAAGGGAATAGGACCACATACAATTTGGAAGATATGTAAAAGTATAGGTCTTGAGATCGGCTGGTACTGGTACTTTGTGGATTTCCCTTAAGCTACTACCATACGGCAGCAAGTGTTGCTTTTAATCATAACTCCTCCATAGAAGACACATATTGGCTTTGAATGTTTGTGTCTTCTCACAAAAGCCGGAGTTTAGTCATATTCTTCATACAAAAAACTATTCAGCACTTCTCCGCTTTTTTTCTGTACATTTCCATTCCTGATTTCCTCGGCCCCAGAGAGAACAAAACACATACATATGCAATCGACTCATACAATATGCGTCTTCTTCTTCAAGTCTTTCTCATTTCATCATTCAACTTGACAATTCGTTCGTTTTTTTCTCTCGAGAAAGCCTCTAAAGTAAACAGCACAATAGGAAGCATATATATTTTACTACTACAAGTTAGTTTTGAAAGAGTGTGTGTGCAGCAGGCTGTTCCTTGAGCATATTCGAACTGTTGTGTGAGACATTTTACCTACTCAGCACAGCATGTTCACTGCTCCCCTTCAAAAAACCAAAGTCAACTAAACTTGTACATATTACGCCTGTTGCTCAAGTCATTGATTACACACACACACACCAACATACATCACACACTGCATCTCTACAACCGTATAATCATTGATGTTATTACTGCTCGAAAACGTATGCATATACACACATATACACGCTTTACAACAATAACGTAGGAAATAACTGACTGTCCAAAAAACGAGTGGATGTGTGTGTGTGTCTAAAATACAAAATAAAATAGTGGGACAGGCGATAAGATTGCGAGTTAAGCCACGAAAATAATAGTAATAAGGAACCTGCTGCTCCTGCTGCTTCTCTTGCATTTTTCGCTAGTTGCCTTTTCTGCCATCCCTCTATTACCTCAGACTGAATTTTAACACCATTTCTTGTTTCGTGTACCACTTGCTTGTCTGTGTATATACGCTCGTTTGGGGCTATGCTTTCGACTAGCGTTTTGTTCGTGAGTGAATGAGTATCATATAAGTATCTCTAAGAGAGAGCCCACGTACGAACGTAATGCAAAACTTCCACCAAAAAAAGTAGGCACACAAGTAGTAGCAAGCGACAGTCGTAGTAGCACACAAGCAGAGCCTTTTTTGCTATTGCATATCCATCCGAGTTTGCGAGAGAGGTGCTCTGTGAGTTTACACTCTTTTTCCCACGCATCATTCACCAAGTGCACGTGGAGTGTTTCCGTTCTTTTCTCCCTGTGTTTGGAAAATGTTGCTAATTTGCTCGACTGCCTGGAAAGTAAAAGTTCCGAGTTAAATGTCAGTGTCGTCACACATTTTAGAATCGAGAGAGAGAGAAATCATTTAGTGAGTAGTGATGTGAAACGAAGAGTTGCCATATTTTATATCATTCCCTTTCTGCATAGCTAAAAAAGCTACATTTTTTGTGGAGTGAGCATATATTATATCGTGTCCAGTCAACATTGTGTTCAATTCAATGACGGTGATGTGGAAAATAGTGTGATTTGCAAAAAAGTTAAAAGAAAAAGTATTTTTTACTCTTTGTATGCCATACATAGTGTGAGTGCGGAGCTTACTGCAAGTTATTGATTTGGATTTCCACTTTTATCAGGTAAATCCTCAAAAGAAAAAAAATCATATCATATCGGTTTTCTCAATCCAAAATTTTTCAACAAGAGGTGTATGTGTATATGCATCCGCTATTGTGTGTAATTCATTTTCGAAAAATTTCTATTTCAATCTAATTCCTCTGTAACGAGACCACTAACCTTCGGTGAAATATTATATCTCTTTTGAAAAACTGAAATTTTACAGATAATCAAAAGGATTTCGATTAGAAAAAGTGTTACAGTTATTCAAATAGCAAAAATTCAGCCAATCAAAAAGGATTGGCTGAAGAACTCCGATCATTGAAGAGCTTAGATCGCAATAAAGTTATCTTTATAATCCTTTTATTACCTGAT
>JAQFZW010002350.1:0-17974 GCA_034687055.1 Heteromurus nitidus | reverse complement strand
TGTTGTTATGATACCTATGGTAGACTCGACTGGAGAAATTTAACACGCAAAGTCCAGGGCCAGGAATTTCAAGCTAAGGTTTACACTCTTCTACACGGAGGAGAGAGAAATTCTTTGATTGATGTCCAAATGGCAAAGGGCCTTCAACGGATTTCACCATCTCATTTCGGTTTCACAACAACGAGCTCATGTAAACTTCTTTTTTTGGTAAATTAGAGTTTTCAAATAAAAGCATTGCAAATTACAATAAGGTGTATGTTGTATAGTAACACAAACAAGCAACATGTCGAATCCCATTGTATGTTGAAGTTCAAATTTTGAAAGAGGAAAGAATACTTCGTGCAAACGAAATGATTTAGGAAATGAGACTAAAACGTAATTGAACCTTTTTTTCAATTGTAAACGATGCTAACAAGTTTCTTCAGGTCGCACATGATGACATGCAATTTTTTAAAATAAATATATGCCTACATACATACACGCGGTACATCCTTTACAAACAAAAGAAAAATTTTTATGTTTGTTAGCATACATTTTTACTCCGTCCTGTCTGTGCCAATTGAGTAAGCACCCAAGCTAGAGACACAAGTTTTGAAAATATGTGTGAAAAATAGAGGGGATTAATTGATATGCTGAAAGTGTAAACAGCAATCCACCTCCTCGACTAGTTTGTAATTTAGAAAAATCAACATTCGAATTAGCAACGCGTGTGCTGCTAAATGTTTGATTACTCAAAAATATATCATTTGACTTTTTTTATGCCGTCGGTGGAGAAAAAAATGCACCTGCTCACTGAAGCAACAAGTGGGCATGCCTCATATTTATATACAATCTCATTTCATAATTTACCGTGCTCAACCAGCAATTTGGCTTTTTATATATATCAAACACTCTTGTAATTCGAAACAAAAGGGAAAAACTGGAATTTGAATTAAGCCAACATTATTACAAATGTACATCATCGCTTGCTCACGTATACACTATCATCAATCCAAACAAGGTAAATCCTCTCCTTATTTTCATCCCTTTTCATTTTCAAACAAAAAACGTTCACTCCGTAATCTGATCTCTCGCCTCATATCACCAATGTACATCTAATCATAGGAAATTTTCTATTGTAATAATTTTTGTTATCATTCCATCATCATAATCATCATCACTATCATCATCATTACACATTTTTTATTTCACTTTTTCCTCAACTCATATTCGCCATTTAAAAAAATATATGTGTCACTTTGGTGTTCATGTTTTTCTTGCATGTGCGCAAATTTTTTTCAGTTCATTTATTTCTAGGACGTGTGTGCAACATGCGGAGGGTGATGCGATATCTATATACTGCTCTTTCAAACAACGGTGGTGATTATTGATTGAAATCAGCTCTAAAGCCGGAAAGTCGACAGTGAAAACGAAAAGTGTGTTTAGTTGTGGTACGAGGAAAACGAGAGACAGTAAATTTTTTAAATGCGGTGATGACTATGAGAATACCCACACGAACATGTTATTTCTGCACACGGTGTATAATGAGGCATTTAATGTTTAATGCATATATCTATCCCCATGTGCATTGCATTAGCTACACACACTACGGGTTTATTTGGTAAATGAGGTACACTTGTCAATTAGCGTTTTAGCTCATTTTTCATTTTCTTGCTTGTTAGTGAAGCCAGCAGAGCATCAATTCATCCTCTCTGCAATCATAGGAGAGGAAAAAACGGTCATTCATTTGCAATTTGCACTGCAAACAATCGTCCTATTGTAGAGCTGATGAGGTTTGAGCTTATTGCGAGCACAATAATGCTCAGCACCAACTATCAAACACTCGGACACGAACGACACAAAAAATATTCCTGTGGACTTGGGCATTTCAAAAGATTGGTTTCCCTTTTCAGGATTCAACAGTACCACACCGTTATTAGTCCTTATAAGAGAGAGAGAAAAAAAAGTACAGAGGTGAAGAATATATATTATATCGCTGAGGCGAATACCTAGTTCGTTTCGTTTAACTTTCCTTTTACCGTGAAATAATCATAATCATTCACTTTTGCGCTTCTGCTTTCCGTGAGCTCTAAGCCTCTAACTCCACTAACGGTAATTCGTTTTCATTTCCCCTCTGTCAAATCAGAGACGGAGCTCTGCTGTATTTTTTTGTCAGAGAAAACAATACAGCTTGTAATTGATGGCTTCTAATTATGATAACGATACGAAAGCAACTCTACCCAATATGCCGATGTTTTTGCTGCAGTGTGCAATCTCATAGAATACCAGGGGGAGCTATTTCAGCGTGAGGGTATAAAGGGAAGGAAAAGAGATAAAATGCGTAATCTCTGAGATGGATGATGTTCCTTTCGTTCATCAGCGCACTATCACTAAACATCATCCCATCACAACAGCTTGACCTCATTTCCCTTAACAGTGAACATGCGCGTGAAAAAAATAGCGTCTGACGAAGTCACGTTTCTGAAGAGCACATCGTAGACATAGACTACTGCTTCGTAATGAACTCCACTACGCTCTCTTGACTGAATTATTTCACTGACTTTATTGAACCTCTCTCTCTCTCTCTTCTCTCTCCTTCGTTCGAATAGTGTTATTAAGCCTGTGCAATAATCGAGAGTGACTCGCTTTGAGAATGTGATACGTACTTAAATCGTTTAATTGGAGTGTTTTATTGGTTTTGGCAAGGAATATATTTCGTTTCAAGTGTGATTTTCGAGTAAACTTTCTCGCGATTTTCACACTTTAATCTTTTTGGCACAAGATGCTGCATGCTTATGCTTGTTCTGTCTGAGAGCTGAAATGATCCGACTATTAAAAGTTTTAAAGTACACATCTGGCTGACAATTTATTGTGGTTACTACATTAATGGGGGTTCTTTCAAGTCAGACATGCGAACAGAAGTTATTTTTTAAATTTGAAATTGGTTATCTAAATCCTGTGTACGCAATTCATGAATCAAATGGAGCGACTGTCTGATGTGTGGTACCGTTTTCCAATTTCATTGTAACATCGTAATATTCTTAAGAAAAATCGAAAACTGTCTCACCAATAATAAATGTGCTTCGCGTGCATTATCCTCAGAAAATAGCACAACGGTGTTGATAACTCCGTGGAGAATATTAATTACAAAACACTAACGTAAGCTACACTAAAGGATAAAGGAACGACTAATAATTAGAGTTTTATTGCAAACATTCTCGTGGCTGGAGAAAAGAATGAATGAGTCATGAAAAGTCAACGGCATATGTTTACAAGAGCACTTTACTTGAAATGTGGGATATGCCTACTGTTACATTTTCATAACTTTCACAGGAATTGGTGCAATGACCGAAAACTATAAAGAAGAGTCGCATATACTTATTAAAGATATATCTTATCATGAGTTTGTTCACAAATTGTTGAAATGGAAGCCGGTATTATCAGGCCATTTTCTGCTTCTCGCTTTCCATCTGGAGTGACACACGGAAATGGAAAATGAGTCACTTCCAGTATCGTCCACATGACGTTGGTAAACAAAGGTACGCGTCACGCCAAGAGAGCAACAGTCTCCATTAAGCGAGTGCTTTCATTCCTTTTGCGGATGCTACCATCTTCCTCCTCAAATATGCATGCATTCAGTTCAGCTATATACCAACTCCACAATTGAGCAATCTTGTATTATGGCACAAGAACTAACTCATGAGAGCTGGATCCCGACTTCTAGATTTCATCAGGTGTCAGCCACGGATTCGTAACAAGCAGCCAGGAAGATGTCATGTGTACATCATCAAATCATCACCAGATATGACATGATGACCACCGCTTTGTTTAATTTTTTCCATGTAATGGCATAGTTATGCGTAATGCATATATGTACATTCATGTAAAAATGTTTAACAATGCACACAACACATTCTAGCCACTTTTTTCAATATCTGCTTGCACGCAACACAAAAGGCACATTTTTGAGAAAAGTAGCTCACCTTTAGGGAAACAACTCAAGGGTAATTTATTAATTTCCGTTGAAAACTAGTTTAGTATTCCTTCTCTCCTTTTTCATTTTTCAATCGCCATTAGAAGAGGAACAAAGTGACGTGAGATGACACACATGCGGCTTACATATAAAACAATTGCGCAGGTGAGGTCTGTGCTCATAATTTGCACCGTCTCAAATCAAACTCAAATGAGGGAAGTACACATACGTTCAACTTGTCAAGCTATTGTATGATGACTTGCGCCTTTTGTCTCTACTTTCATCACAGCACGTATGCTGCTATTTTTAATTAATTGTGGTTATTAAAACCTCGTAAATCGCTCATTACGTGTCTTATGCTCTTGCAGAAATGTAAGCCATGAGAAATTTCCTACATACATTCGAACTTATGATGAAATCCGTGAGTGAGCTTTTCTACATTCCTGATTTAACACACCATTATTTTATACTTTGTTATGTAAAGACCACATGTTTCTTACATTCTTAAATACTTCTCAATCTGAATTACTCTCACAAATGCATAAAAAGTACGAGTACGCCTACCCAAGTATAAGATTCTGTTACATTTTTACAAATCCCAGTGTGAACAGAGAATAAATGAAAATCTATATACTCTGCTCTGTGAGCTCTCTGTGATTGCATCAAGAATCAACTTCCACAGGTGCGTCTCCTAGATTTTTTCTCTACTTCTTCGTCCCAACTCTGGAGAATAATCAAGTTTGCCCAACATATACGCAAAAGCACAACAACAACAAGCGGTAGCAAACCCCTCTCAAATCCACTCCACACTCCAGTTTTTTTTCCTTCTAGAAGAAGAAGATTGAATTCTGGATTATTGGTTTCAATAAAGAATTCATAAAAACATTTCTTCTTCAGACATAATTGTAAATGAAGGCATTCATGCAAAATGCTTATCAACCACCTGACGCCTCTGCATTGTAATCAATTCCTTCCAGTCACATCACTTATTGTGTAATAGCAAGAAAGTTGCTTCCAGGCAGAATTCTGCGTGCTGTTCAGTGCAGACAGTGGCAAACACTCAAATGTGAGCATATACCTGCATCTTTTATATATATACATTCGATACTTCCACCTACATAGTATATTATGCATGCATGGATGGAGTAGACAGTTGGCACCATGCAAGATGGTTGTTGTTCTCGTGGAAAGAACATTCATTTGACCATGTTCCTTTCAAACTGCAACCTACTTTTTATAGGGTTGAATCCAATCAGGATCAATTCATATGGTTTTAAGGAGTATCAAGTGAAGATGCTCTCTTACTAAAGTTCAGCGGGTTGGGGCTATAATTGAACATCTAAGGTGGATTACATATGGATGAGCTAAAATGGATTTTCACAAAAGTTTTGCGAATGAGACATAAAATGTTATTTATAGTTATTGGTTTTTCTCCTCGCAATACAAAATCTACTTCTCAATTTTTGAGACTTTTAAAAATAAATATCCGTAGTCACTGAAGGACAGAGGGCGATTCTGTTTCATATTCAACACTTACAAAAAAAGCATTCTAGTTTATTCACATACCTGTCAGGTAACTGCTACGAAGCTTTTCAGTAAAGTTATTTTCGCAATCCAAACCAAATCAACTTCCAGACAATGTATGCACAAGTATATATTTTTGCAAGTGGAGTGAAATGCTATACACACCACCAAAAACCAATAAAAACTGGTCACCACAGGTCAGTAATGCACTTAAACCTTTCCAAACTTGGAAACTTCACCATAAACAACACTTTCAAAGTGCAGAAGAGCCCGATGAGGCTTGTCACGAACAAAGATAGTGATCCACGGTTGCAGGACCAAGAAAAACCAAAGCTCGCACAGAGTTGCAGTTGCAATGCCACAACTGTGCAAAACGCCAAGGGAAAAAACACGCTTCTCCTCACAAGTGTGAAAAACGACCTCCTCTGAAATGAAACCGGTCAGGTTGACGTTGAATCCAAGAAGTAACTTCCAAAGTCGAGAAAGAAACAGGAGGTTGCCGATAGAAAAATACCTCACACAACAACAACACAACACAGTTACCTACCAAAAGGAGTTATATTGTGTGTTTTTTCATGTATGTATTCTGTATTCACAAAATTTACGTAGTTCAAAAGTTTATCTCCGTTACGTACGATACACACACGGCGTACCCGAAGACATTGTCATCTCAGAACTGAGCACACACACACACTCAGACATGCTTTAATTTGTGTTTTGTTGCAAAATCTTGCAATCTGCGCAAGCAATCATGGTTTCACAAATCCGTCAAAAGAAGGGGTTTCTCAGAATCCCGTTTTATACAAAAACACATATAAACTCGTCACACAAAAGCGGAGTGAAATTCCCAGCTTTTTTATTGTGCCTAAATGCTTCCTTATGATCTAACTTTCATGAAGATATGCAAAATTCCTCAAACCCAACATGACATTCCCCAGCTTTTGGATGAAGGGTGACGGTTACGTTGTTGTGTTGTGTAGTCCTTTTCTCACATTGTCGTTCGTATGCAACGTGCCCGAAATGGGAAATTATTGTTGGTTTATTGCCAAAAGTGATGATCCTGATGGTAAAAACTTTGACTGTATTCAACTATTTCTGGTCTGTCCTCACATACTCCTCATTCGTTTCTCTTGAGTTGCTCAACAAGAGTTTACACAATGAGAAAATTTTTATTTTATTTTTGCTTTACAAAGCGGATTGATTGTACCACTCATCACGTGCACATATTAACATTTGTTATGTGTAACACTTAAATTATAATTGGGAACAAATTTTCCCTAATGAAATGTCACTAGCAAATAATATGTTGTAAATATGTAATAAAGTACACATTACTTGATTATAAGAGCAAGTCACAATTTTGCCGAATTAAGCGAATATATGGTGTTTGCTTGAGGAAGCCTCGAGTTTGCTTTTCATATATTTTGATGAATTTTTATGGTGATTACGAATGTCCTTGCAGTAATGGGATGCAGATGAAGTTATCATAAAAGTATGAATGTAAAGGGTAACCACAACACAAACGGTTTAGAGCGCTAATGTAGACATTAATCACTGTCCATTTATATTTTCATGCATAAATTTGTTTTGGCCAGTGTCTGCACAAAAAGCACTCACAAAATCCCTTAATTTCTTAATAACTTCAATTTGAGGTCTTCAAGACATAATATTAAAGTAAGTTGAATTTGTTCGTGACCCATATTACTTACATTAGCACAAGATGTGTACATGCAGTTTGACAACGAAGGATAACACGACACCACTGATAAACATATTCCAAAGACGTTTCAGATGACGATTTCATAGGAAATGACACAATCCCAAAAAAATCTCAACTTGTCTTCTCATCCACACTTCCTGGATTCATCCGAACGAGCTTTGTCTCCCTACACTCGGGGCTCTTGGTAAAATGCTAATCCGAATCCGGAATTGGCAAGCTGACTGCTTTTATTTTATGAGAGACTCCGCACATTTGTTCCGTTTCACTGTTTTTACATGTGCTCCAAAACCCGTGAAAGCGCGTTACGACAGATTTTTTTTGTCGCGGGGTTATAATAAAATCGAGGTCATTCTAGCTCTTGTATGCAAGCTTTTATATAGCGAAGCACACAACACAAGATAACACACTATATATGTCCCTACTTCCCTTTTGATCCTTTCCAGAGGTCCTAAACACAAAATCTTTTGTGGTTAAATGCACTGAATAGCGTAGAAGCACAAATGTGCATCAGGGCTGCTCACTTGACCCTCTAGAAAATCGTATCAAGTGACAGGCAACTTACTACACCGAGCCAGCATCACGTATCAACCAACAATTGGGCAAGCATACAAATAACTAAACCGACTTTCGCAGTAGTCACAGGTTGTAGTTGTAGGACAATCCTCACTCTCAACATAAACAGATTGTCAGTGCATTCACATACATTAAAAGTTGGACGATGATGTGCACAGGCATATGTTACTTTCATTATTGTGGTGGTGCAGCAGTGTGCACTGCTCTGGTACTGGCACATAAGCTCTAAGTGTGGTGAATAATGTGATGATTTTTTTCTCCCTTCTCTCACCTGTGCCAACGAAAAACCTCTACAATGAAAAACTGAACAATGTCCTAATGCTCTTCTATCTTGCTTGTAGTTGTTATAATACCATCCATGGACCAACAAAGCCAAAGCCACAAACAGGTAGGTTGCATACATGTGCAATACATACATAAGAAGACGTTGTATATGTGGAGCTGAGATGAACAACGAATTCGTATATGAAAATAGGTATTTTTGAAGGATCTAGTGTGCTGTTCGAACAAAAGAAAACAAAGTGCAATCCACATAGAAAAATACATATATAAGAATGTATAGTTGTAGTATATCGTTGTGCAGTGCCAGATTGTAAACTTCGTTTAGCATATGTTATCATTATTTCGACTTCTTTAATGTAAAACTTGTAAAAAGATTTACTATACAAAGTGAATGTGTAAACGGCTGTCTTTGCAATGGATTGGCTCATTTCGCTATCGAAGCGACTTAAATCATAGGATGATACAGGTTTTCTAGTTATATGTTACACATACTTTTACATCTCGAATCTTGCATACCTTGACGAGCTAGTATATAGCTCTATACTCATACTCATCTTCTGAAATTCAAAATGAATCGGATTGTCTCATTCTCATCTTGTATGAAGTGCACATAGCCTTGCATACTTGGATAAGATGAAGGAAAGAAACATTGTGAAGATTTGTAAGAACTTGTTGGTATGTAAAGTTCATGGGACTGCAATCACTATATCATCTTCTTGATAGCATTTCATTGTTACTCTAACCAAGACAGGGTGTACAGGTAAGAAAAATAGAAAGAATTCTATATTATGGGAAGGACGGCTACAATCTACAATACTTACATACATTGCTTCAAGTGTCTTGGAACGTTAAAAACTCTAAAGCTAAACACAACTGCTGCTGTCGTAGTACAACTTGCATTGCGTAGTATTTCATAATTGCTCTCAGCTCCCCGTTGGAGTCTCAAGCAATATGTCGAGAGAATTATCCGTTAGCATATTATGTTCAAACAATCTTTGTTCGTAGAACGAAAGAGAGAGAGTTCTTATATTCATTGTGAAATGAAACTTGATATATTTCCTGAATCCACTCGATCAGCCCGCATGTTTTATTGGTGACCGGACCGACGCCTCAAAAATATTCATAATTCTAGTTTATGCTTGGATCGGAAGACTAGTGGCAATAAGTATCGTAGTAGTATTAGAATTAGGCAATTTCTAATCGACTTCGTTACGTGAGTCAGCAGCTTAAAAAGAATCTTCTTTCCGCTTTCGTATGAAAAAATGAGAGGATAATATGGAGTAGGTGTACTCTGCATGAGAGTATTATGGTATATAATGCGATATAATGTTAACTATAAAAGTAAGCACAGAAGTCGATTTTCGGAACAAATGTTGTTTTCAGTCAGTCTGTCATGCAATTCGAGTCTTTTGTCTGTTTATTTTCTTTCATTTCCTCCTCGTGAATTGGGATATATCAGCATTTGAGTAATATGTTACATATTGTCTGGGAGTAGGAGAGAGGAGTATATCAGATCAGGATACACCGGAATCAAACTTGCATGCAGTAATTGTGTACGGCTTCCTATTTAGTTTGAACCCAGCCCTATTATTCGTTGGCATTCATGCTTCTTGCTTTCCTCGCAAACCCATACAAATTCATGGGAGATTGATTGGACTAGACAATGTGGGGTTCGTTGGGAATGAGGAAATGTGATCAAAAAATGTTTTTTTCTCTCTCTCCTAACTCCTAAATGTATGTTGCTGGATAGACACTAGAATTTGAAGCTAGTTTTTTTTACAAAGAGGCTCCAGAAACATTAATCCGTTTGGTCATTTTATCGGCCAAGCCTAGGCAGTTTGTTACTGGTGGTGGTTGTAAATACAGATAAAGGGGGACAGAAATGGGGAAGAATGAAAATGAAGGGTTTGAAATGAAGGCGAAGTTGAATATTATTATTGCTTTATGCACGCATAGGACAGGTGTGTGCACTCACATCTAGTTCCCTACCTAAACCTATGCAGCATAGTACAATTTGGTAACGTAATATGCAGAATATTACTCCATCATCATCTTCATCCCTATTTTTTATATATTCACTACCGTTGCACATCTTTTTTTTTTCAGTATGCGTTTTTGTTGTGAAGTGCATAACGCATTCCCTAATTCTCGCAGCGAAGGAGTGCCAAATGAACCAACATCATACATTAGCAGCACAAGACACAACAGAACAGAGAGCAGAGGAGGTAGCAAACAGGATTTTTATGCTCATGTTTTGGTCGTTACACCCTCGAGCGTTCTCCACCTGCTTGTCTTCCTCACTTTACCTTAGGCTTTCAATTAGAAGGGTATGCGGACGTTGGGAAGGGAAAAAATGAAGGATACATTTACAATAAAGTGAATAGGTTTATTATGTATGTTCCAAAACTCAAAAATGTGTATAGGGTATATATACTAAAGCATTTACAGTATGTATGAGTTCATGCTTGTTACAGATAAGGATTCAATAAAACATTGCTTTTCATACAATCCCTAGATCCCTACATTGCATTTACCACCACGCATTCGAAATGAATCGGGGATCTGCTAAAACAGCAAAAAAGACTGCAACTTGATCATTCATCAAACTGGCAACGAGAGCTCCAGTGCAGTCTTGCTGCATCTTCTTATAATGCATATGGTCATGACTTTTAAAGTTGGCAGTGGGCACTTGTTAATTAAACATGTGCGAAAAGTAGGGATGTTGAAAAATTGTTTTGTGTAAATTTGTACTTGTAGTTGGGAATCGGGAGACGGGTAACAATTTCGAGAATTTCGAGGGTGCATTTTTATGTATGGGCGAAAATGAGAAGTAAAATTGACGATGATTTATTGATGAAGTAGCAGGTGCTGTTATTTATTAAAAGAACGAAAATTGTCACACATATTTGTTTTCACATTCTTTCACAATTCACAGTGAGTTCACTGAGCATATGCACATGTTTGCATATATGTACCCATTATTCTGATGACTCAGGATTACCTTAAACTAATTTTGAAGACTCGACTGTCAATATTTGTTAAATTGTTCTAATGATGTGCGCTTACACAACATGTTTATGATGCATTGTACACGTTTTTTGGATATAACTATTGCATATTGCCGATTTGCTTGTCAAAAACACTTTTGTCATACACAATCAGAGAAATTCGTTCATATATTATGGCAGTTGGAATTTACATGTGGGAGCTTTTTGAAAACAATTAATTGCATGGTTTTATGTTGACATGAGAGGACCTTATCCTAGAAATAATTTTAAACCAAGCCATTCAGTGGACTTTCTCGGACCAAGCAGGACATACGTACGCTCGCGGTTGCAAAGTTAACTCAAAGAGAAAGTCAGAAATGTTAAACCAAAAATGGATCTCGCTGGACCGTAAACCGTAATATTTTGGAGGCAAAGAGCAACATTAACATCGTCTGGACATCTTTTATAGATCGTAGTTGATTGTGAAGGCATCATGCTTTCCAATTTCTTATGTTCCTATTTCTTGTGCACTTTTTATTTCCTAATATCACCGTTTCGAATCAAGAAACATATCAAAAGTGACACCATGATAATTCATTCATCTCGAATGCAAAAGGTAACCATTTTGAAATATAGGAGAATACGCATTATACTTATTATACTTGGACCACTTATCTAAATAGTTACACTATGTTATATTTGAAATCTTACTTTTTGCAAAAAGGTGTTATGTAGCATCGGACACCTTTTCGCACTATTCATGTATTTTTCGGCCGCAAGGCATTCCTTGGTGAATTTGGTGGGGGACAGCCCAACCTCATACTTCAAACTTTTTGAGAACGTTTTCAGTTTCTGCTACAAATTTTTGTTCATAAAATCCCTCTGGACTAAGCAGAGTTGGATACTACGCGTAGTAAACTGTGCAAATAAGCCCTACTGGAGTTTTGCTAGAAAGGGTTTCCAGAGAAAAGTAAGGGATGTGATCTTGAATCATTATGAAAAAAGTAAATCATACATTTTCGTACTTCGTAAATATCTAAGCATTATATGAATTAACCTTGGATGTATATATTCTTAGTTTTGTAGGCTGTTGGAAAAGACCCCGATTCTTGTCCTCTGCCACTTGTTTTTCGCAGTCACATGCATATTTCGACTGAGCAAGCCCTCCTCGAAGCCCATGAGCGACACGGAGTATAGTTACAATTCTTCGAAGGACATAACAGCTTTCTTTTCGAATTCATACTGGTCCAATCAAGTGATGGAAGAGTCCAAAGAACTTTTCGACTACCTTCCACTGAACAATAATTATGAAGTCCTGGACATTGCTGCAGGGATTGTAACTGGATTGTGCATCTACTTCAGGAACTTTGTCAGCATGTTTTCTGACGTGTTTCTACTCATGTTCGTGATCACACTTTGGATACCCGTGAACGACTTTTCAACGAGAATAGAAACATTTCAAAGTCCTGAAGACGTTAATGAAACTATAAACGCTAAAGATTTTCTCAAGTTTAAAATGGAACGACTTTTCACTTCTTTCGCTTCAGCGGCCCCACAAGTGGAAGCAGTTCTAGAAAATTTTCATGCGCTGCGAAAACTTTCAAAATATATTAACGATGTTTGCGGAGATATTTGTATGATGTATCTTGCAGAATCAATATTTACTTATGCATTCGGATTCAACAAAGTTTTGCTGAATGATGGACTCCTGTGCGTGGTCAGCTCCACATTTTACTGCATGACAATTTTGATACTGATGATAGCCGGGGATATTTCCAGAAAGGTTCGAGAGTTTCGGGAAAGCACAGTAGAAGCATGCGAACTTTGGCTTTTCAACTTCCAAGCACATTGCACATATGGATCTTAGAATTTTATGTTAACTTATGTCTTATAGATTCATTTACTGAGGGATTGGCTGTATGATAATGAATCAATTCTAGCGTTGTCAACTCGTCAAGTTTGCTTTCTCCTTGATGCTGTCTCTCGAGACTCGATTGGAATCTTAATTGGAAAATCACTATCTTTGAATATCTCTCGTGTTGCAACCGTAAGTTTTGGGCAATTTAAATGTTATAATTTTTACCTTTACTATATTCGAATTCGAAGTATAATATTTTGGAAATATTTTTATAGATGTTCAGCATTATTATTACGTACTTCGTCATTCGGTTACAATCTGAAGCAACTCCTGGAAAAATGTAGTCAAAATTAAAATAATATATGAGAATATAGTTGAAATGTTGAATTAAAGTGAAGAATTTCCGTCGTGAAAAATATGTTAACAAAATAGTGTGTATTTATTTTTAGAATTTCGTTTGATCTTTGGATTGAAAGTCACTTTCAGAAAGTGACACCGCCATCAAGGTAAGCGTTTATTTTTAAGCACATGATTGTATTATTAATTATACTGTTTGCATAATACCCTAATATCTATTTTTAATTTATATATAATAAAACTTTCGATTTGAACATTAATTTGCTACAATATGGAAAACGATTGGAATGTCTGGTATTCGAAGAGTTAGACAATACACATACAAATACATACTTTACGGTGACTTTTTGGTAATTCATTATTGTTCCCGAACCCCACATCCATATGAAAAGGTGCATGAAGTCTTAGTTAACATTAATCCGGTCGGCAATTAAGATTAAATCAATCTATGTTTCGTTTCTTAATGCACAATGTATGTCGCCGCTACCTCATGCCTTGGACGTTTTATTAATCAGTCTTTCCGATGTTGTTGTCCTGTTTTCACTACCATCATCATTGCTGATTCCATTTTCAGCACCTGAAACAGATCTCCCTTCAAATTTATCTAACTTTTCTTTGACAAAATCCGCCAGTAAACCTGTAAAGACCATTTTATAGAAAGATTAAATCAAATCACGAGTAATTTAGGCTTATTTTCCAAAATTTGCCAAAAGTAATAAATTTTCACAATCGGTGAGTATCTACACACCTGGAAAGTCTTTTACACCCTCGTAACCTGTAAAAACATTTTATTGAAAGATTAAATCAACATATTGTAATCAAATTAAGAATAATTTAGGCTTATTTTCAAAAATGTGCCAGAAGTAATAAATTTTCACAATCGGTGAGTACACACCTGGAAAGCTATTCCGAATAGATGCAGTTTTCAAATGAAAATAAAAAATTAAAATTAATTCATAAAAATGAAATATGAGTATTGTGATCAATAAATCTATCTTTCTACTTACGCATTCACGTCGACGATTGCCAGTCTGAAATTACAGCACACAGATTCCTCGTATAAAATTAATTGACAGGAAAACATTAAGAACCAAATAGGTTAGAGTGCTCGTTCTTACCGTCCTGTATCGGCTTCTACAATCACATCAGCACCAAACAGTCCTAAACCCATACATTGGTTAATGGCCTTCACAATTGCACTTAGCAAATTTGGACACGGCGGTTCTTGCAGGTGGCCATTCGAGTCGGAATCCATCAAAACAGCCAACCGACTGGTAGAGTTTGATTTTGACACTTCGTCTCCATCAAAATGGATTGGTGACATACCTTGAAGGATCAAATAAGATTGTTTTTCATAAAGATTCATCGAATCAAGGAGGCAAGGGAAAATGATTATGTTATAAGAGATCAAGGGTTTATACCTTCACAGTTATGAAAGTTTTTTATCGATGGTCGTAGGACTGTTGTGTAATTTTCTCCTAGAGCAAATAGCTTATACAGGACGGCATTATGATTGACAAAGGTTTGAACAACACATGGACATGTGACCTCTTTTAGTCCCACCTCATTAAAAATGAGCGTCATCTATAACGAAATCAAGGACGAAACCAGGAAAATTAGTAACTGATCTACTAAAATTTCGAGGGGATTATCTTTAGCCCTAAATAAGAACCTGTTGGGAAATTGAATAACCTGATGAGCAGAGCTTGACCCGTGTGCCACGACTGGCTTGCATACTGAAACCACAGAACTTCGGTTGGATTGGAATTGCTTTGTGCTAATTAAACGAAAGTACATATAATCGCACCTTGTCAAGTATATATAATCTAATACCTGCAGGAAATTTGACTTTCGACAGCCGAAGTAATTCCAAGTTTTTATCATAATCACTGGTTTCAAGTACAACAAATGGAGGAATAAATACTGAAGAATCTAAAAGAATTAGGGAAAATATAGCATTCACAAGTTCATTTTAGTTAGGCCACATAATGCAAAATCCAGATACCTTCGCTTAAAAGTTGACAATCGTTTATAGTTTGGTACGTTTTATACCGATTGATAAGGGTCCGAAGACACCCAATTGAATCCATTACTACCATTTCAGGATTTTCTTGAACGTAGGACTCAAAAGAATGAAGAAGTTTTCCGGCCTAAAAGCACAATATTAATATTATAAACTTACCATACAATTATAACTTGTAGGAAGAATTAAACATGTTTATGTATATATATGACAGTGAAATATGCGTATACACAAGCAATAATACATTATTGTTGCAGCAAATTTGCAAAATATTTTGATCATTACCTCCTCATCTCCAAGTTCCGCTTTAGCTATGTAATCTGTTAGTTTGTGTAAAACTCCGTCGAAAGGCCCCTGTAGATCCAGTGGTTTATCCAAATCAATCTATCCATTAAAAGAGCCATACTATATTACTAACATTTTTCTCATTTCTCTTCTATACGCGAATTCATACATATATTTTATTTGATGAGTTTGTTATAAGTATAAATATTACCTTAACAGGCTCAATATTTCGATCCCTGCAACATGAATGAATGAATTGAATTACACATCACAAGAACATAATTGTAAAACTGGTTACATGTGTGAATTTTGTATGGGCATACCTAAAAGCACCTTCAATTTCAGAAAATGACAACTTTCTGCACTTTTTCTGGCTCAACCAGTACCCTAGTCGCTTTCGTGAACCTGGCATCTTAGTTTATGAAGGCAAACTCCAGAGGAGACGTTATCAAACGCAGAAACCATCCAGTTCGTTACCTGCAAACCAAATGAAACAAGTTCCTCATTTAAATTTGTGTAAATGGATATATCCTATCCAAAATCCAAAAGATTTGTTCGTATTCAAGGCAGTACTTTATTAATACAAACTATATCCCATTGGATTGCTATTCGAAGTTCCTCGCTGACCTAACGACTATAAGTACATATACTTAAATAAAAAACAATTGCTCATATGCAGAATCCACTAAACCCAACCTTCCGCCCCCACTTTCGATATAATCATGAATGAATGGATGATAACCAAGGTGTGCGGATTTTGCGTTCATTCCTTCCACCAGTGAACCAGTCTGGTTCGTTTTTTATGTATATGGTTTATCGTAAACCAGTATTACATTACTACGGATGAAGAATCATGCTTCACTTGGCATTATCAACCATAACAATACTGGATTTTCAAGCGATAGTAATCATATTACTTATCTCACTGCCATTGCCAGTTCGCTCATCTCTATTATATTGCTTTTTCAACCATTCATCTCTATACCTCCTATGTCCTATCATGTATTTCACCTCTCAAGGGCAACCGTAAACTCCCACTCGGACTCACTCTTTCATTCTTACGTACGATATCACCAATTTTTACCAAATCCAGGTACATATACATACATTCATGATTGCTTTGCCAAAACGCTAAGGTACAAAAACATAAAACATCGACAAGAGCCCAACTAAGAGCATCGAAATAAGAATTTCCAGTCCAATTCATAATATTAATTACATGTCATTAAATAAATTAATAAATCCTTTCTTGATATTCATTAATGCTCGCGTATATACGCGGATTTGCCATCATGAAGAAGCCATAAAGCCATGCAAACTTATTTTGGCATTCGCTAACGTAAACGTGACATTTTTAATTACTCGAGTATCTACCGAGTGTCACAGCCACAGGTGTCAAATCATAAGTGGTGTGTTTTACAGACATCGTTCAATGAGTACCTCGTTGATATCTTGAAATGCTTTTTGTCAAATGCACTTGAAAAGTTTCCACTTCATTTTCAAGTTTTGTGATGCTGGATGTGAATCATATACGAAATGTGGAAATGATTACTCAGATCTCAGATGAATGATTATGTCATACCATGGTTTGAGTTCGAGTGTCTTATTGTTACCTGCGAAAAAGGTCAACAGCTCATGATGACAGCAGGTTAAGCTGTAATCAGGAGTCTCATAGAGAATCATCATATCACATATACCTACTTTACCACAAATGACAACCCGATCAGGTATCACAACTGACCCCGTGCGCAGTGCACACTCGCACCTGAAATATAATTTAATCGTGAAACTGGAAAAAGTAAAAAAAGTAAAGTATGAAGACAACCAGTCCAAAACGGAGGATACACGACGACGCACTAGATAATGCATACTTAATACGTACAGCTTAAATTAGACATTAGAGTAACAAGAACAAGTAAGTTTCGTTAGCAAGAAGTGTATAACTTACTTTAATTACTTCTTTATGCCCCGATCCGTTCAGTTTTCATTTTCTTGATCATAAACTAGTTTGAAGTCACAACTTGAGCCCACCCGCACAGTAAATACCACTTTAAATATAGCTAATGACCTTAAGTGGACCTACTGCTTCAATATCTTTTTTTCCTTCGACGATTCATTAATCTTAAAGTCACTGATTGACAGCACCAAACTATTTTAACTACAAGAGGCGGCTGACAATAACCCTGACAGGTGATGGGCTACTTCCAGTTAAGTCGTAAGTTACCATTTACGTCATCCCACATATCTTAAATCAGAATGTGGATGTGATTTTTATATCAGCCTTTGTTTACTTATCACAAAATGTCAAATATCCGGTGGTGGCAGGTAATCAAATTTATTAACACCTTTCATCCAATTCCCGATAAACTTTTTGTAAAAAATTACATTGTCATCAGCTGTGGCAAGTGGAACA